>VNJR01005353.1:0-15125 GCA_008042585.1 Drosophila punjabiensis
AATTTGAATTTAAACTAAAATACTCACACATTATATTATTACTCATTACTCATTAAATAATACTATTAATCGAGCTAATTGTGTGTTTTATTGCTACGAAACCTTACAGTGACGATGAATTTGGCGACGAGTTGGAAGCAAAAATAATGTCGCTGTTACCTGCCTTGTAAAAGGCCAGCGATGGCGAAACTACTGGGTCAGCTGCTGTGGCACAAACTCGTGCGCGACTTTCGAATTTTGCATTGCCAAAACTTAGCGGAAATTATTCGGAGCTTAAAAATTTCATTAGTCTTTTCCTGTCTTCTGGTGAAGCTTAAGGAACAATCAAAGCTTACCATGTCACCGAGAGCAATTACAAGAAGGCAATGGCCAGCTTAAAAGAGGTTTACGATAACGAATGCCTAATCTTTATGAATAATATTTTTTTCATTGTTCAGTCTTCCGAAAATATCGCATCAGTCCGCATCCTCCTTGAGAAACCTTATCGATACCATTTCATTGATTTACGATTATCATTTTCTCGATAGGAGATGATACAACAATTTCAAACGCAATGTTGATATATTTGATATTGAATCGAGTCGACCCAGTGACCAAACAAAAATAGGAGGAACAGCTCGACTATGAGACTTTGCCGCTTAGGTTGGCTTTTGAAAAAAGCCGATATAAGTACCTATCTGCTGAAGAATCGATAAAGCCAAAGCAGGACAAATTAGTGTCGAGCAAGCAGCATAACCGTAGCTCACTTTCGAGTTCCGCAGCACAGCACGACTTAGCAAACTTGTAGCTATTGCAATGCAGCAGATCATATATATATATATTTTTTTTTTTTTGATTTTTATTATTATTTTTTTCTTATTGCGCGAGTCCCAACGATTCCCACCTCCCGACCAACCGGCCGAAGGGCGCATCCGTGGGACGTATGGCACGAAATGCATTCTATATTGACGCGTGAGAAAGAAAATTAAGGAGAGCACGAGGTAAATTATATGTTACTAAGATACTACATACTACATACGAGCTAATTCTACAAGCAATACGGTTTTAAGTTTAGGAAGACTATCACTTCCATCAATATAATCAAAGAGGCAGTTGTAATCTGCGCATAGGACCCTTAAGGGTTCATGCACTTCAAACTCCCTCCTACAGTGACCAATAACTAAGGGGATGTAGGATCTAGATGTTAGTCGCGGTACGTGGAAATTGAGCTGACCTAGCCGATAGGAGCTTTCCACGTCTCCACGTATTAGCTTATGTAGAAAGACGACGCCACGCCTCGTTCTACGGTTAGCTAGCGAAGGAAGGTTAATTTATAGAAGTCTACTTGAGTAAGACGGTAATCTTAGGTCTTCATCCCAGGAGAGGCCTCGTAGGGCGAACAGCAAAAAATTTTTTTGGACTGACTCAATGCGGTTAATATGGACTCCAAAACTGGGACTCCAAACGCAAGAACCATATTCCAAAATGGGCCGAACTAGTGAGGTAAAAAGCCTCTTAGTTACATAAGGGGAATCGAATTCCTTCGACCACCCTTTTATAAATTAAAGCACGCCTCTGGCTTTATTAACCGTGCAGGAAATATGTTCAGAGAACGAAAGTTAGGATCAAAGCGGACTCCTAGATCATCGACAAGAGTTATTCTTTCCAAAGAGCAATTATTAAGCATATAAGTGGCATACTGGGGAGTGACACGTGAAAATGTCATCAGCTTGCACTTGGAGCTGTTGAGATTTAATAGGTCAGCACGACACCATGCCTGAAAATTGTTAAGATCCGATTGTAAGTCCAACTGGCCAGAACTGTCCTTAAACTGCAGGCAAAGTTTAGCATCGTCAGCGTACATAAGCACCCGAGATGAACAATGTAAATAGCAGTGGGCCAAGATGGCTACCTTGTGGGACGCCAGATGTGACACTGAGGAATTTGGAGAGAGCATTTTTAAACAGAACTCAAAAGGGTTCCGTGAGACAAATAACTCAAAATCCATTTAAGCAGATCAACCGGAAACCCAATTAGGTCGAGTTTCCTTACGAGAAGAGAATGGTTAACCGAGTCAAAGGCTTTACTGAAGTCCGTGTTAATCACATCGGTTTGAAGGTTGCGTTGGAAACCTCTAATAACAAATGAGGTAAGTTCCAGCCAGGAAGGCAACTGAACTGAAGCGGGGATAAACGGGATAGGCACAAAAGGGAACCAAGAAAACCGTCTTATCACAAAACTAAAAGTGATTATTAATACAATTAATTTACACAGAAAGAGCATGCACACGCGGCAGCAAACGGTAAATGATTTTTATTTATTTAAGTGAACAAATTAAAGAAAGCCCCGGTGGTTTAAAATGCAAAAAAAAATACAAATTCGAAGCGCAAAACAAAAACACAACCGTTCGCTATGAAGTGAAAAGACGATTAATTAATTAATTGATTAATTGCAGTCCATTTGGGCGTCTGTAATGCACATGTTCTAGTTTGTTAAGTCTGCCTTCTTATGCATCAATTGTCTGCGAAAGTGCCATACTGATATACAGTGCCTGAGAACAGTTTAGCGTTGCCAACACTCCAAGAAAGTATCTCTCCTCCTTTGAACCAAGACCAGCCTTAAAAGTCACATTTTATGCATGCCACGTCATTGGACGGGGTGATTTTGCTACGTCGATCGTAAGTATCCGAACAAAGAGCGGTGACTACGTGTTAGCCCGAGTACTGTGTGACGATCCGTCGTAAGTCGGGCAGCTCAGGGATGGCCAGGATCAGTCGCAGATATTTGCTTGTGTCAGGTGTAGCTGGTATTAGAGATTTCCGACCCGGTTTTAGAGTATAAGTCAGGGGAATTACTTTGTAATTAGTTAAAGATTACGTTTATTCAAAGTTAGATTTACAACTGGGTGAAAATTGGATAGCTCGCTCGTTGGTTCTGCTTCTACCGTCAGGATCCGCGTGGTTGGCTCCCGGTCCGGTGCACTGGACGTTGCGTGTCGCCTCTCGAAGAAACGAAGCCGGTCGCGGAGTGTCCGCCTGGTGCCACGAATCGAGCTGTAACGGAAGAACGGTGGGTGGTGACGACCCGTTAGTTGTCCGCGGGGTTCACTCGGGAACCTTTCGGTCGGCCGCGAGAGCGAGAGCACCCTACTTCAGGAACCTTTCATTCGGCCGCGAGAACGAGAAGACACTATCCCGGGAACCTTTCAGTCGGCCGCCAGAGCGAGAGAAAATATCTCGGGAACCTTTCGGTCGGCCGCGAGAGCGAGAGAACCCTAACTCGGGAACCTTTCGGTCGACCGCGAGAGCTCGGGAACCTCTCGGTCGGCCACGAGGTAGACTTAACCCGGGAACCTTTCGGTCGGCCACGAGATAGACGTACTGCATATCGGTGAACCGAGCCGGGGGGTAGGGGGAAGAGGAAACTACTACGATAGCTACCTACTATGTATTAGCCAACCAGATCAGAAGACCCTGTTTAGCCCGAAAAAGACTTCGCTGCTGACTACTAGGTAGGCTTACCCCACCCGATCGCCGTCGGCTGTCGATACAAGGGCTGCGGCTCGCCTTATATAGGGATCTGGCAGGTTTCAGTGTGCCCGCCCTCCTGTCTGGCGTTAGCCCCTTTCTGAAGTGCGCCTAACGCCTCGGCGCAGTGTGACCAATCACTTTTGGTCAGTGTGACCCTTTGAGCACAATCTTTGGCGCACGAATTCAATTCAAAGATCTAGCAACTATTCATAATACTTCTCGTATTCATCGTATCTAATTATAATTGTGCGCGTCTGCGCGTCACACTCCCCCCTCGCTTCGCAAAAGGCGTGATCCGCACCGTATAATCCATCCCCCGGTCGAATACGCCTCTACAGGTTCCTATGCTGCCCTTTGCTTGGACTTACTGCCGTCGCCTCCTTGGTCCAATGCCTTTTTGGTTGCAGTACGCTGGTCTTGCGCCGTATGACCTTAGTGCTACCGTCTGTCCGCTGCTCTCGTCTACATCCGTCGCTTGCATCTCCGTGTCATCGTTGGCTGTCGTATATTGTGTTCCTGTTTTTATCGGTGTGTTTATGCCGTTTGCCTTTTCCTGCTGTGGTTCTTGTGCCTTCATTACCGGTTGTCCGTTTATCCTGCCCTCCATTGTTTGCTTCGTCTCATTCAACTGGACATCCGACCTCATCTGATCCTCCATCTTTTGTCCTCCATAGTCGCCTCGATGCTCTTCCTGTCCGCCCTGCAGTTCCTTCTCCGCTTCTCCTGTCCTCCTATCCACCTCTTCTGGCTGATCCGTGATGCTCGCCTCTTTGTACTGCCAACTGCCTTGATCCTCCTCGTTCCTGACTATATCCGCTTAATTGATTCGCCGCCGTGTCACCGCAATCGATGGTTTCGGTGGCTATTATACTAAGCCCCGTACCGTCGTATCCCATGCGGATCTCTGAGCCGAGTCCGTGCCGTGACTGTGCGAGACTTTCAGTTCTAGACTATTTCCGCCAGTTTAAGAAACGCGTAAAGTGTTTTGAATCCCGATCTACGCGTATAAGTTAACTATGTTAACCGGGCAACGGCAATTACCGTTGCGTCTGGCCGGAAGCTCGTATGAGTCTTAATTTTGTTAGCTTTAAGTTTTAGTTTGGTTTTGATTATAATAAAGAGCACATCGCTCATTCAAACGACTCCAGCCTTCGCTGTTTTTATTGAATTGGTTGCCTAGCCTTAAGGGCAGATAATAACGGAGAAAGTTCTCCCAGCGTATCTGCCCACCGAGAAGGAGAAGACTTGGGGCAATCACCAAGCTGCAGCGGTGCAAGTGGCAAAATCAAGGTGTACCCACCCATTGACATCACGGGCAACGCGTGCAAAGAGCCCCAGGAGGCCGTAAAATGCTTGCCCGAATTTACGGGAGCACAATAGACATAAGTCTCTTAGCGGCAGGCGGCAGTAGCCGCATACTTCACTTCACCACTATCAGGCGGTCGTAATTATTAGGAGTAAAATAAGAGGCCCTGCCGATGCAGTGCTGTCTACGTTTGGCACTGTATTGAATTTCAATGCGATCATAGACCGCCTCGATTTCACATACAGTGACAAACGCCAGATGCACGTCATCGAGCAGGAGATGGGCACCCTCAGACAGGGAAGCCTCACTTTCCTACAGTACTATGACGAGGTTGAGAAAATGCTCACCTTGCTCACTAATAAAGCCACCAGGTCGTACGAATCGTCAGCGGCAAGAATTCTATGCGAAAAATTCCGGGATGACGCGCTCCGTATATTTATTTCGGGGCTCAAGCGCAGTCTCTCCGATGTCCTTTTCTCGGCAAAGCCGAAAGAATTGCCAACTGCGTTGGCATTGGCTTAAGAGGTGGAGTCAAACCTCGAAAGGTACACTTTCGCAACATCGTTTGCAAGGAGCCTTGAAGATAGGGACAGGAAGCAGATTCCAAAGGCTCAAGTTCGCCAACAGAATGCCTATCAAGCGCACCCCCAAGGAAGTGCGGACAAAAACCCACACTTCACCAAACAACACAAGGCTCAGGTACACTCCGCTCCGCACAGTAACAGGCGCCGTGAAAGCACGCCAGAGCCGATGGAAGTTGACCCTTTAATGTCTAGGATGCTCAAGCCAACTCAAGCGATGGCTTATCAGAACAGAAAGTCGGCCGGGTCCGATCGATCCGGCCCGCACAAAAGGCAGGATCGCGCAGGGCGCAGGCGAGGTTGAGGAAAAATACGCTGCCGCACCTTCAAGCGCGGCCCAGGAAATTAATGGCGACGCCATTCACGAGTATGATTCGGAAGCTATTAGTTTTTTAGGGGAAAGTCCCTGCTACCTGTCATCAGACGAAGAGTAGCGGGGGTAAATATGAAGCTTTTAATAGACTCGGGCGCGGCTAAAAATTTCATCCGTCTACACGATGGTTTGAAAGGCATCCGCCCGGTGGAATCGCCATTTACGATACATTCTACCCATGGCGTCACCACCATCACTAAGAAGTGCTTCATCTCCCTATTCAACTTAAAGGCCACGTTCTTCATCTTACCAGATTTGTCCTCCTTCGATGCCATTATTGGCCTTGACCTGTTAAAACAGGCAGGGGTATCGCTTTGTCTAGCTTCCGGCCACCTCAAATGGGGCTCCGAAGTGGAAAAATTGGAATTCCAATCGTGCCCCGACGTCAATTTTACCAATATTGATTGTTCGGACGCGCCGCCTCTAGCTACAAAGGCCTTTATCAAAATGCATGGCGATCGAAAAAAAGGCTTTGCAAATCTCAACGAGGCTCTTCCCTACAACACGTCGGTGGCTACCATCAGGACGGTTAGTGAGGAGCCCATTTATGCCAAGCTCTACCCCTACCCGATGGGGGCAGCGGATTTTGTCAATGGCGAAATCCAGGAGCTGCCTCAAAATGGCATAATACAGAAGTCAAGTCCCCTTACAATAACCCGATACTGGTTGTGGACAAAAAGGGAAAAGATGATACTAGGGAATTTAGGCAAAGCCAAATACTTCACAACACTCGATTTGAAGTCAGGCTACCACCAGATCACTCAGGCAGAGCGTGACCGTAAAAAAACTTCCTTTTCCACTAACGGAGGAAAATACGAGTTTCGCCGGCTACCGTTTGGGTTGAAGAATGCTGCCAGCATCTTCCAAAGAACCATCGACGTCATACTGCGGGAAGCAGTCGGCAAATTTTGCTATGTCTACGTTGATGATGTCATCGTTTTCTCAGAAGACGACAACGCCCACATTCGGCACGTGGATTGGGTTCTTAAGAGCCTGCACGACGCCAACATGACGGTGTCAATGCAAAAATTGCGTTTTTTTTTAAGAAAGCGTTAATTTTTTGGGCTTTATCGTCACCAACAATGGTGCCACAACTGACCCAAAAAAAATCAAGGCCATTCAGGAATTCCCCGAACCTAAAAACATATTCGAGATGAGATCATTCCTTGGCCTGGCCAGTTATTGCCGATGCTTCATCAAAGATTTTGCATCAATAGCTAGGCCCATCTCTGATCTTCTTAAAGGAGAGAATGGAATCCAAAACCATCCAGCATCGAGCAGCAACGGCTTGCTTTCCAAAAATTGCGTAATATTCTGACTGTAGAGGATGTCATCCTCACCTATCCTGATTACAAGAAGGCATTTGATCTAACGACGGATGCCTCGGCATATGGCATTGGCGCGGTACTATCCCAAGAGGGAAGACCCATAACAATGATATCTAGGACCCTAAAGGACCAAGAGGTTAACTACGCTACTAACGAGCGTGAGCTATTAGCCATAGTTGGGGCACTAGCCAAATTACGCCATTACTTATACGCAGTAAAAGATATAAATATCTATACTGACCACCAGCTATTGACATTCGTGGTATCGGAATCCAATCCGAAGCGAAAATCAAGCGATGAAAAGCTCGCATCGACGAGTCTGGCGCTAAAATGTTTTATAAGCCCTGCAAAGAGAATCTCGTCGCGGTTGCCCTCTCCAGACAGCAACTTAATGTTGTGGAGGCGGAAGAAGCTTATTCGTGTGCAGCCACCATTCACAGCGAAGTGTCGCTCACACACACCATCGAAACCACGGACAAGCCTTTGAATTGCTTTCAAAACCATATAACTCTGGAGGAAGCGCGCTTTCCGTCTAAACGCAGCTTCGTCCTCTTCGGAAACAAGAGACGACATAACATTGACTTCACATGCAAGGAGTCACTGCTTGAAGAGCTCGCGGACATTATAGTCCCCAAAGGCGTAAACGCCATTCATTGCGATCTGCACACGCTGGCAATGATACAGGACGAATTGGTCCGGCAATTCCCAGCCACCTAATTCTGGCACTGCAAGAACCGTGTCACAGATATTTTCGCAGTCGCTGAGAGACGAGAAGTCTTCACCACTGAGCATAATACGGCACACAGGTCTGCGCAGGAGAATGTCTAAGGGACAAGTGGAGCGATTCCACCGCACTCTTGTGGAGCTTGCCAGATGTCTTAAAATTGACAAGGGCATCAGCGACACTGTAGAGTTGATCTTACTGGCCACGTCCAAGTACAACAAATCTATCCATTCGGTAATCGATTAGAGACCGGCCGAGGTGATAGTCACAAAATCAAGTGACCCACAATGCGATACACAAGATAAGATTAGGCAGGCCCAGGATAAGCTGAGAAGCAGGGAAAATGCCCCGTCGGCGACAAAGTCCTAGTTAAATCTAACAGGAGACTAGGCAACAAGCTTTCACCGTTATGCGAAGAAAAAACAGTGTAAGCGGACATGGGGACCACAGTCCTCATTAAGGGGAAGGTGGTCCACAAGGACAACCTTTGGTAGGCGAAGCACAAACACATTGTCATTCGCCTGATAATTTTTTACCATTTTTTCTACTTTTATCCCTAGCCACTTGATATAAGCTTTTTTTAAACTATTTTTTATTATGCATAATTTTTCATGCCCCTCGGCATAAATTTTTTGTCAATACTATTTTCAACTCTGCTTTATTTTTCATGCCACTTGGCATAAGTTCTTTTCACTGCCATTTTTATTCATGCTTAATATTCCATGCTTTGGTGGTGGGCTACCCCATTAATTTTATAAAATACTACAAGTCCATATTACAGGTTCATACCCATACCTCTGCTATTCCTTTTGCCCTGGCATCGGCGCATGTCACAGACTACTCGCTAGCAAATTATATTCCTATCATTGATGGATGGATTTTCGTATGGGAGAAATTGGCATCCTTGAGACACTCAGCGAATCTCTCAGAAAATAGGCGCGTGGTGGAGGAAACTGGTGACATGATCAACCAGTTCCCCCAGTCACACATGCAGAAGCTTTTGAGCGTAGATGTCGCTCACCTGCGTGACCTGCTCGAATCACTGAGCATCCACCATAGAGTAGCCAGAAGTTTAGACTTCTTGGGAGCGGCGTTAAATGTAGTGGCAAGAACGCCGGACGCAGAGGATTTTGAAAAAATTAAATTTAACGAATTACTATTGAATAGTACAAACAATAGACGAATTGAAATCAATAGCACGGTACAGGACAAAATAAATAAAATTTCCACCCCAATTTGAGATAAGCCAAAGAGTCCCAGATCGATACAGGGCATCTATATGAAATGTTACTTACGCGAAACAGAATTATCACAATGGAGCTGCAAAGTCTTATGCATGCAGTTGCTCTTGCGAAAGGTAACGTAGTTAGCCCTAATATATTAGATCACGCAGATTTGGAGAGTGTGTGGATGGAAGAGCCCACCGAGTTCGCCATCAGAGATGTTTTGTCCGTAGCGTCCGTATTAAAAGTATTACAGTCCCATAACATTTTGCACTTTATTATCAAATTTCCGAAAATTAAATCAACATGTGTCAAGACCACAGTGTTTCCCGTGTCACACCACGACACCATACTCAGGCTGGAGGATAAGGTCATAGCGGAATGCAACGGAGAGATTCACACCGTCAAGGACTGCTTTGTGGCACCTGGAGCTACGTTCTGTCAACTGGCGCTAAGAAGATCATGCGCCCAGGAACTACACGCTGGTGGTGTTGCACGCTGCGATACCTAACATAGCGACTTGCACCCCATCACCTTCGTGGACGAAGGTATTATCATCATCAACAACCGCCCGGCTCGTGGACGGGTGGACAATGGCACCTACATCCACTTGCGAGGAACTCACCTCATCACCTTTACTGAAAGTGCCACGGTTAACGAAACCCGTTATGTCAATCATGACATGGCCCAGAAGAGGGCACCAGGAGTGGCTAACTCGCCTTCGCTGAACATCACCCTTAAACATGACATACTTAGCCTTCCGTACCTTCACCGCTTGAGTGAACGTAACCTGGAATACATTAAGAAATTCGGGGAAGATATCAGCGGCTATCGTTCTCATCAGATAATGGTGATCGCAGAAGCGATCTGCTGCGCGTTGATCTGCGTCGGCCTCACCTATCGGCGAGTCACCCAGGCCAAAAGATCCACGGTACAAATAAGGTAGGTGATTGCCCGAATAGGATCGGCCGAGGGCGGCCTTAATTCTGAGAATGGAGTAATTAACTAAGTTGACCGGGCAGCAATGACCGATCGTCCGAAGACTCGCTCCGGCCAAATTTCTAACACAGCGTCTGGCCGGAAGCTCGTGCATAGCCGGCAAGCACTACCAGTTGGAGTGGCCGCTATGAGTCATAATTTTGATAGCTTTAAGTTTCAGTTTGGTTTTGATTATAATAAAGAGCATATCGATCATTCAAACTACTCCAGCCTTCGCTGTCTTTATTGAATTGGTTGTCTAGCCTTAAGGGCAGATAATAACGGAAAAAGTTCTCCCAGCGTATCTTCCCATTGAGAAGGAAAAGACTTGCGGAAATCACCCTGCCTGCTTAACAGTGGACCCCCCTGTTACACGGTCTAATTTTTCTTTCGGCGAATACTCATCATATTTATTAGATTCACCGCGTATGCTCTCGTGGTTTCCGCCTCTCCTTGCCTTCGAAGCCCAATCTTCTCCTTGAGCTGCTTCAGATAGCTTCGAGGTAAGAAGAAATCCACTAGCTCTTCGGTCAGCATTGCCCAACTGTCCATTTTGGTCGGCGTGCAGTTCCACTTATCGATCGCCGCGTCTTCCAATATGAAGGGCATCGTTTGCACCAATTGGTTATGGTCGAGTCCGTATCCCGTCGCCCACTCTTCCATTTTCTGTATAAACTCCAGTGGGTTGGTTGTCCCATGGAACCGTATACCCCAGTTTCGTATCTGGTCCAGGATCTCCACACTTATTTTCCGTTCCATTTCTTTTCCGTAAGCTCCGCTCCGATCCGACTCCAACACTCTTTCCTCGATCGTTACCGGGTAGTCCTTGTTTCGGCTTACGCTGCCCCTTCCTGTGTTCCTTCCTCCACTTGTCACTTCGAATTCTGGTTTCGGTGACGGACTCTTATCCCTCCTGTGTTTTGCCGCCAGTTGTTCCAACTTCCGCTTCAATTCTTCGGTGTGATCCGTTTCCTTCGTATACGCCGCTACCGTGTGCCTCAAGTCATCGCTTTCCTGATGAGTCCAGACGTCAGATATACCCATGCAGACATTACTCTACCGGTGTCGGTCTTTCTCTAGCAGCCACACAATCTGTTCGGTTGCCACTGTGATGATCCGTCTTTGGTCGGGCGGCTCAGGGATCAGTCGCAGTTATGTATTTGTTTGTGTCAGGTGTAGCTGCTAGAAGAGATTTCCGACCCGGTTTTAGAGTATAAGTCAGGGGAATTACTTTGTAATTAGTTAAAGATTACGTTTATTCAAAGTAAGATTTACAACTGGGTGAAAATTGGATAGCTCGCTCGTTGGTTCTGCTTCTACCGTCAGGATCCGCGTGGTTGGCTCCCGGTCCGGTGCACTGGACGTTGCGTGTCGCCTCTCGAAGAAACGAAGCCGTTCGCAGAGTGTCCGCCTGGTGCCACGAATCGAGCTGTAACGGAAGAACGGTGGGTGGTGACGACCCGTTAGTTGTCCGCGGGAATCACTCGGGAACCTTTCGGTTGGCCACGAGATAGACGTAATGCGGATCGGTGAACCGAGCCGGGGGCTAGGGGGAAGAGGAAACTACTACGATAGCTACCTACTATGTATTAGCCAACCAGATCAGAAGACCCAGTTTAGCCCGAAAAAGACTTCGCTGCTGCCTACTAGGTAGGCTTACCCCACCCGATCGCCGTCGGCTGTCGATACAAGGGCTGCGGCTCGCCTTATATAGGGATCTGGCGGGTTTCAGTGTGCCCGCCCTCCTGTCTGGCGTTAGCCCCTTTCTGAAGTGCGCCTAACGCCTCGGCTCAGTGTGACCAATCACTTTTGGTCAGTGTGACCCTTTGCGCACAATTTTTGGCGCGCGAATTCAATTCAAAGATCTAGCAACTATTCATAATATTTCTCGTATTCATCGTATCTAATTATAATTGTGCGCGTCTGCGCGTCACAACTGTAACAAACTAATTTTATTACGGAAGAACTGGCTAACCGCCTACAGATCCGTAGAAAAGAGTCGTATATAAACTTACTTGGTATTGGCGAGTCCAATTCTTAAGTTAAGAAAAAGGTACACACATTGGTGACACACTACAAAACTTTTGGTCAGTGGAGGAAATGCCATCTCCAAAGAAAATTCTATAGCCTGAGCACAAGTTATGTGAAGACCATTACAGGAAGACAACTCCCGCCAGGTCGGTTTGAAGTAAGGCTGCCAATTAAATCCAATCCGAATGGGTTAGGCAACTCCTTCGAGGTTGCAAAATGGCGGTTTTTGTCGCTTGAGAGAAGATTGTCTCGAGATTCTAACATGAAAGCTATGTACTTGTAATTCATGGAAGAATACCTCGCCCTAGGTCACATGTCGCCTACAGACAATAAAATTCCTTCCACTTCTTATTATGTTATGTGTTTTAAGGCCCCAGAATACGTCTGCAAAACTTCGCGGTGTTTTCGATGCGTCTTGCAAGACGTCGTCTCAGGTGGCTATGAATGACATTCTGGTGGTTGGACCGACCATTCAAGAGGAGTTGTACTTCACTCTACTCCGATTCCGGCTGCACAGGTATGCCCTGACTGCCGAAGTTAAGAAGATGTATCACCAAGTTATGGTTCATGAAGCGGATAGGCAGAAGACCCCTTTGAATCCAGCCCTTTTTTACCAGCCCCATTTCTGGCAATTCGGTGTTTAAAAAGGATGAGTGATTCTGCAAAATTTTCATTCCCTATAGCTGACGTAATTGGATCCGACTTTTACGTCGATGACCATTAACTGGTGCTGCTTGCGTAGAGGTGCTAAAGACGACCAAGTCTTAAGTGTTTCAGGTTCATCAAACAGCAGGATTTGAATTGACAAAGTGGTTTTCAAACTCATCTGAGGTCACTGCATCTGAGAGCACAGTTAAGTCTATACTGTAATAACCGCATTTTGTTTGGTGAATTAAATGTACCGCAATCATATTTTATTACTTTAATTCTTTATTAATTAAGAGAGCGACATGTCGAGTCGCTGCTCGGGTTCATTCCACTGTGTTTCTTCGTTACAATTTTACTTATTCTAAACCTTCCATACAAAGGCTGCGTAGCCGCTCAATATTTTTGCTGAGTGATAAGAATTCATATGTGGATGCACTACAACTCCCTCCTTTTGAAAAATAACGTAATTTTATGTTGGTATTTTAATTCTTACTATCTATAAATTTTTTTAAATATTATTTTTATTTTTTTTTTTTTGTTATTTATTTATTTTTTTAAATTAATTTAGTAAATATTGGAAAAATTAATATAATCAAATCTTGAAAAATTTATGCGATTATTTCTTATTATTTAATATTATATTTTTTTTTTCGTATTTGTATTCCTATATTCATTATTATAGTGAAGAAATTAAATTTTTAGAAAAGAATAATTTGATGTAATTTTATTTTTCTCTTATGAATGGCCATTCTGCAAAATCTATTCTAAACAATTTTTTTTAATCTATCCTTATGAACTGTCTGCGTTTTGTTTATTAGGTTCTATTCTATTATAAGGTTCTATCTTCTTAACCTTATATGGTCCTGTATATTTAAAGTATAGCTTATGTCCAGTTTCATTTTTTAATAAAACCTGGTCTCCTATTTTTAATTTAAAGTCTACGCTATTTTTGTCGTATCTATCTTTTTGTTTTTGCTTATTAGTTTCTATCATTAATCTGGCTCTTTTATATGCCTGTTCTAATCTAAATTTAGATTCTTTAGCATAATCTTCTAAATTATATAGTGTTTCGATTATATCTATGCTATTGAATTGATTTGGTAAATATGAAGTTTTCCCGAAAACTAGTTCGTATGGACAATAATCATTTGCCATAGAGGGGGTTGTGTTAAAGCAGTATGCGAAGTATTGTAACCATACATCCCAATCTGTTTTATCAACAGAGATGTATGAGCGTATGAACTCGTTAAGTGTTCTGTGGCTTCGCTCCACTGTTCCGACAGTCTGGTGATGGTGTACAGTAGAATTTATGTTTTTGATCTTTAAATTTTTACATAAATCTTCAATTATTGAATTTTTATATTCTGTTCCCATGTTTGTAATGAACGTCTTCATTGGACCGTACATCAGAATAAAATCTTCAAATATAGCTTTGGCTATTGTTTTTGCACTTTTATTTCGAATTGGTATTGCCACAAGGTATTTTGTTAAATCGCAGATTAAGGTAACTGCGTATTCATTCCTGTTAAGTCGCAACAATAATTACGACAATAGCAATGTTGTATAGTTTGTAGTTCGTCAGTCGCAGCAATGTCATATGAAGCCACAATAAAGTAAAGTTACAAGGTCAAGCGCATATGATATTCTGCTGACGACGAATGGAGTGGAATGGGGCAAAGGTCTCATTTCCGCATATTCGATAAGCAACACAGCAACCTATATTACTCTTTCACATTATATTCTGTAAACATCAGCATATTTGTTAACCACTTTTTAGCTATAAATACCGTTATGTTTTTACCAATAAAGTCAGTAATCGTCTGCACCTCAAAGGCATTTTACTCAACAAACCTCAACCGCAGTCCACCTAGTGCACTATCTGCCAGGCATCTAAGCCTCCTCACACATACACAAACATTTTTGGTGACCCCGACAGGAAAAGTTCCGTAACTCTTGGGAACATTCCTGATCACAATCAAAAACCGAAAGGAAAAGTTCCGTAACTCTTGGGAACCTTCCTGCTTAAAGTTTCGAAAAAGATCCTTTTGCTAGAACTCAGCTTCTAGTAAATCCCCCAAGTATATTGAACACTTGATAATTTCTTCGACCACCAACGGTTGCGAATAGGAGCGTATCCAGCTATCAAGCGAATAAATTACTCCCATCGGTCAGAAATTAAACAAGTTTCAATTTGACTAACAAGGAGGAGCAAGCAGTCACAGAGGCGTTAGACTTGCAGGAACAGATCAGTCAAGAGATCTCGAAACTTATCCGCAACTTCAAGAAAGATTCAGCGGAAAGAAAGCTAAATCCAACTTACAATCAAAGTTGGCCGCAATCGATGAAGCATGGAATCGATTTGCGGATAGTGATCGTAATATTCTTGAGAAATATAGGACCTCAGAATATTTGAAATTCTATAAA
>VNJR01005354.1:0-17947 GCA_008042585.1 Drosophila punjabiensis
TACAGCACCTGTGTTGCACTAATCCCGGACCCGACTCCGGAAACGCGGAGGACAAGACGCATAGGAACTGAGGACAAGCAAGTAAGTACAAAAATAACAAGAACTGTGTGGCAATTATTAATTCTAAATGTCAGCAGGATTCGGCGCTAAATTGAGCGCGGACAGAAGCTTCAGCTCCACGGCCACGGCACGAGGGGCCGACAAACGCCTACAAATTTGCTGCCGGTCTCGGGCGGCGCTCCCTCGGAACGGACTCACCGGATCCGGATGGCCCAAAAATGTTTTTTGGTTGATGGCGGCGACTTCGGCGGTGCCTCGGCTGCGCTCTGGCGGCGGTGTCTACTCCGTGACGGCTGGCCGGCGGCCTGTTGGCACTGGCTCGGCTCTAGCGGATGTTCGCTGTTCTCCCGGCACCTCCTCAACGCCAGTTGCCGGCGGCAGGTAAGACAACACAGTAAGCACCAGAAAATAAAAATAAATTCCGTGGCCAGTGAGTATGTCACGGCCACGCTGCAAGACAAATTCCTTTTTGTATTAATTTTTCTCCACTTGTTATTTTCCCGCACTCACGTTTTCTAATTTTCTTTCCACTACTAACAAAACTAACTAACACTTGTTGCTACCGTTTTGCATGCATGCTCCTACTGTTATCTTTTTCTTCCCCTACACCGCCCTATATAGCCTCGGTCCGTTTCCCGAGTTCCGACTTAGGAACCGTTTCCTCAGTGCAACGGCCGAGGCCAAGGGTAAAAAGCCCTTTCTCTTAAGTCCCTACCCGTTACATCCTACCGTTTCGCTCATTTAAATCCCCTCCCCCTGGTCCTACCGATCCTAACCCCTATCAATATATCGATAGTCCTCCAGCCCATTCCGACTAGAAATGCAACAAATGAAATTTAAAACTTTATATTTTAGACAGCAAGAATAGGTTAATTTAATACAAGGCGGTAGTGATAGCGTCAATTAATTGACATTTAATTCGCAAAAGACGCTTTAAATGCAAAAATAATTTGTTATTTGGCAGCAATATCACCTCTGGTTATTTGCCTTCAACTCCGTAGCGGCGAACACATCAATAAATATTGTTCCAATATCTAATTCGTAAGCAAACTCTATAAAATTAAATAAATTTGGATTTTAACATTTTTATTTGAATTTTTAAAAGTTGTATATTATTATTATTATTATTATTTTTTTTTTTAATTTAAACAAACGCTAATTTGTAAGGGTTTTCAAAAATACTTTCATAAGATTCTGGAAAGAGGCCATCACCTAATAAATGGAGTTCCTCCGTTATCCTTCCACATTTTCAGTCCACAGCTAGAGCAGTGACCCATCTGTGAAACATCTGTCTGTTGCTAAGGTTTTCTTTAGATTTGGTGGTGAAACTTGTTCGATAGTCCGAATATCGATTAACAAACTAGTTGTTATCGTAACAAACGTAACATGGACGCAACTTGAATGCAACTTATCCCCATCACTAGCCGCCCTATACAAAAAACTGAGTTTGCTCAGAAACGCAATAACGCAGCCCAGTGTAAATAGGGCCTAAATCGCGGACCAACTCTCCAACAACCTCCACCTCCATCAACCTTAAATAATACGAATAATATAATTATTTTTAAACGATGAAAATTCAACAAATTTAAACCTATTTCGCATGGAGTGCATTTGTAGGCGGAACGGTTGATTTAATAAAAGATGTATTGATTAGGTCCACTATATACCATTGAATTCGCAAAAGACATTTTAAATAAGAAAATATTTTTATACCCTTGCAGGGTATTATAATTTCAGTCAGAAGTTTGCAACGCAGTGAAGGAGTCATCTCCGACCCTATAAAGTATATATATTCTTGATCAGCATCAACAGCCGAGTCGATCTAGCCATACCGTCTGTCTGTCTGTCCGTTTCTACGCGAAGTAGTCCCTCAGTTTTAAAGCTATCTGAATGAAACTTTGCAGATAGTCTTCTATATACTTTCACTCGTACATAAGTCGGAACGAGCCGGATCGGTCAACTATATCATATAGCTGCCATACAACCGATCCGTAAATTTGTTGAAAAAAAATTATAACTTCTGTTTTTTTACATATCTTGATCAACTCTCGGTTATGAGCTTTCTATATTGTTTTAGATTTTTGGATTTAATTTTATGAAGATCGGACTACTATACTACTATCATATAGCTGTCATAGGAACGGTCGGCAAAATTTTAGAAAAAAAATTATAACTGTCAGTTTTCAACATAATATCTTCTACTTTTAGATACTAGTATATTCTTTCAGAATTTTGTTGTAAATTTCATAAGAATCAGACGACTATATCATAAAGCTGCCATACAAACGATCGGTAAATGTGGGGAAAAAATATATTTTACTTTACATGTAAAAATGTAAAAAAAATGTAGCAAAATGTAAAACTGTTAAAATTGTATGAATATGAAAGTGGTTCATATTATATTATATTGGGATAGATTATAACTCATACAGTTGGAATCTGCAAGGGTATACCAACTTCGGCGTACCGAAATTAAAATTAATGTAAACACATTAATATCATTTTATAAAGGTGATTAAAAAAAAAACATCTGGAAATACGTCTCAGTGGGAACGCTTTCATCGCTTTTCTTATATTTCTGTTGTCACACTGCTTCCCGATCAAAATATATAGCAGTGTTTTTAGGACTTCTTAGAACAGATTTTTCTTATGTTAGTAATAGGTTTTATGCAAAAACAGTTTATAAAGTCAAAACCAAAAAAATATCATCAAAAGATGAAACCTTAAGAATGACTTTAAGAATCTGTAAAATAAAACGGTTATACACTACTGCGAGAACTTTTGATACCAATTTTTTTGAGAACATTCCGAGAAAAACGTGTTTAAATTTTGACAAGCAGATGCGTACATCTGAGAGTTTGGGGTCTTTAAAAAAATCAAATCGTTAGCTTTGCGCAGAGTGACTTGAAATATTTATTCAGATTCATATTAAATTTACGGTTTTTAAATAACAATTTCACCTTTACAGTTATGCATTTGCTGATCGTTTCAATTGCATATATATGATGTAATGTCAAATTAAAAAAAAAAAAAGTTCTAACTGAAATTCTGAAATAATACAAAATGCTCATATCTCAAAGTAGAGTAAGATATGAAGAAAAACTGTCTTCAGGTCTTCTTCGGTTATCGAAATCGTAAATTTACCGATTTTGAATTTAAAATCGGTCAAAAGACCGTATTTGGTTCTACCATCGTCTTATGTGACCGTCTTTGGTATGACTAATGGCATCTAAGAAAAATAATGCAACGTTTTTTTCCTTTTAAAGAAATTTTGTTGTGTCCGGGCTAAACGATTGGCACGCGGAACCAATTGATAGGTAGACATAGCTAAAAGTGATCGGTAGGTAGAAACCGGGCTGCCAACGGGAGAAAAAGTTCGGAATAGGGGCAGCTGCAAAACAATTTCTGCAAGCAGACTGCTATGGCAGGGAGGGCGAGCAGACGAACTCCAATGAAATCTGGAGTCTCGAGACTAACTGACTGTTTAAATATGCGTTGTGTGAAGTTTCGAAGTCGATTTGTGCAGTGTTTAGTGTTGTAGAATGGACAGTCCTCGTAAAAGGGGCCAGATGTTCGAAAAATTTTCTGTTACGCGTGTCAGTGGACCGGGTTAAGAACCCACGACTCGAAGAGCTAGCCGAGACATGGCCCAAGCTTGTGGCTACACGCGCAGGACCTTGCTTGGTCATAACAGTAATGGCGCCCAATTTGAACAGAACTATGTCCTCCATAAACAGGACATTAAAAATGTTCTTTGTCGATAGGATCAGGAATGGGTAAAGGGATTTATCGCGAGGTCTCTGGGCCAAATTTGAGACCCTATAGGCAAAGAAAATAATGTCAATGGAATATCACAGGTTAAAGTCATGAAAAGGGACTCCTTGATGCAGCCTTGATGTCATCAATTATGAGGCTAAGCCAAGTATATTGATTTGCGCAAGTTAACTGCAGACAAGTCTCAAAACTGTGATATTAATCTGTGATATTAATCTGTGATATAGCTTTAAGATAAATTTGTTTTCGTGTACTTATTAAAGATAGTTAGAAAAATCGGACAAAATCGGAAGCGGAACCGGCGACTATGTCTAGCTATGAAGCAAGGGCATATAGCGACCGGGGAAGAAAGCAGACGGCCAAGTTCGACACTGTCCAATAATGTTGGCGCAGATCGCGAAACTTTGGCATTGACATCGTACAGAAACAACGGACTGAGACCATATAAATGAAAGTACAGAAGATAGAGTAGGAAAAAGGGGTTATTTATAGGGTAAAGTAATAAAAAGGGGTAAATTATTAGCTTAAAATATTGCTAGTTCTTCCTTCTTCCCGGGGTGGTGAGGCACGGCAAAGTTCGGCGACCCAGGGCACAAATTAGGTGACCCTGCGCTGCGTCCGGACGAAAGGACGGTGACCTCGTCTCCAGGGTGTGAGAGAGTTGCATCTGTTCCAACTTGTACTTGTCCATGGCACCTTAGGGAAAAGAAAAATAAATTAGTTGTGTTTTTTGTTGTGAATTTGGCAAACTTGACTATCAATCGTCATTTGTAGTGACGTTTCGAATAGTCGACTATGCCAAATAACGGTTTTGTTTGTTTTGGTTTCCTTACGTCCCTACATATAGCAGTCAGTAGTTTAATAAATCACACACAGTACCTAATGCTAGGAAAACTTCTCCATTTTCATCTGCAAAAGAAGAGATAGACAAATTAATAAATGGGTGGATATCCTTTATAGTATTTGATTCGTTTATCTTTTTTTTTTGGTTTGTTTATTTATTTGATATGCTAGTTATTACGATTTGTAATGTTTTTTTTTTTGTTTTTTTGTTGGTTTTAACTTATCTGTGTTAAAAGGTAAACAAAGAAGAAGAAAATTTGCCAGGTCGGGTTACAGCCAGCTGTGGGTGATCTCAGGTTTGTGGGTGGTCTCCCGCATTGGGCGCTGAACAAGGCTATGGTCCTGCGCTGATCCTGTTCGCCAGATCTCTCTTTTTGGTAGAAATACAACCGAATTTCGGACATTTTTCACTGCCGTTGTTCTCTGGTGTTTATCGACCAACGTCAGTTTGGTGTTGTGTCCGGGCTAAACGATTGGCACGCGGAACCAATCGATAGGTAGACATAGCTAAAAATGATCGGTAGGTAGAAACCGGGCTGCCAACGGGAGAAAAAGTACGGAATAGGGGCAGCTGCAAAACAATTTCTGCAAGCAGACTGCTATGGCAGGGAGGGCGAGCAGACGAACTCCAATGAAATCTGGAGTCTCGAGACTAACTGACTGTTTAAATATGCGTTGTGTGAAGTTTCGAAGTCGATTTGTGCAGTGTTTAGTGTTGTAGAATGTTCAGTCCTCGTAAAAGGGGCTAGATGTTCGAAAAATTTTCTGTTACGCGTGTGAGTGGGCCGGGTTAAGAACCCACGACTCAAAGAGATAGCCGAGACATGGCCCAAGCTTGTGGCTACACGCGCAGGACCTTGCTTGGTCATAACAATTTTATTTATTTATATTTAGTTTGTGTTATTTTTCACTGGTAAAGAATTATTTCACTGTCCATAATGTTAATACTTTGGAACACTTACCCTTATGTTTATTGTAATTTAAACAGGATTCTCCTTTTAAATCCTTTTAAGATAACTTCTAGCCTTTCCACTAGAGCCTTGACGATACATCGATGTATCGATGTTTCGGAATAAAAAATCAACATCGATACGATGTTTTCACAAGCACTTTCAACATCGATGTATCGAGGTTTTTTTTACCAATATTATTAATTATTCCTACTATATGCGAGATGCATAAAAAAATAAAAGCGAAAATGTTTTGGAAGCGTTAAACATGATTGGATTAAGAATGCAGGAGCGATTTGGAACGTATGAAAAGAGGACAATCCCAAGAATCGTCACTTTAATGGATCCACGTTTCAAAATAGATGGCTTTTTGCATAATTTCAATTCTGATCAATTCAATTCAATTCATCTTTTTTTTTTTCATCTTTTCATCAACAATATTTCATCATTTTAAAATCAACCTTTGCTTGTAAAAAGATAAACAAGAGCGCGAGAGAGTCGTGTTTTGACCCGAAGGCCGAATGAGAGCGCCGTCTCGGTACAAATCAACGTCGGCTGTTAATGAATCGTTGATGAATCTAGCCTGTTGATGAAAAGTGGTACTGCATGGTGTTTCATACCAATAACGATTTGAAATTCATATTTAATTATATATTTATATCAACTATTTGTATTATTTAGCATACTTATTCAATAATTAAAATATATAATATACATACATATTTTTATGTTATTCAAATTTCCCGTTTTTAGAATTTGATATAAAAATAAAATTTAGTAAGCACCAGAAAATGTAAACAAGCTAAAATCAAAATAAACAAACGCATTGCATAAAATGTTTCAGCGGTTTATGCGGTCAACAGTTCCAATTATAAAAAATTACTTTGTGGTGGTTGCGCTTGCGAACAGAAGCACTTATTCACGCACACATACATTCATGCTTGCTCTTGTATTTCCACATACAAACAAGATCATTCTATTTTTAGATTTTTAAGCTGTCAACTTTGTAAGAGCGCGATTGTCGTTGCCATCGAAAAAATAGGCTCATAGCTAAACGAATGTATGGACGGTACTCATCTTGATGTTTTAAAGTCTTTAATATAACTTAAACAAACTTTTTATAATTAAGTATTCATAAACAAATGTTAACAAAACCAAAAAATAAACAAATATTTTACCGCCCCTAAATAATTTGCACAATTTGTTTGCTTTTAATAGTCGGTACCAATCTACTTTTTTATCATGTTTATATTTTATCCTTAA
Source organism: Drosophila punjabiensis (assembly GCA_008042585.1). Lineage (NCBI taxonomy): Eukaryota > Metazoa > Arthropoda > Insecta > Diptera > Drosophilidae > Drosophila > Drosophila punjabiensis. The sequence goes on from VNJR01005354.1 coordinate 6,891, forward strand.
GGCAACAAGATCTTGCAAGTGGCTCCACAAGCAACCGGCAACTATTTTTCAGTGAAATAGAACCCAAACATAATTATTTATTCATTCATTTATTTGAGAGAAAAGCTTCAACTTATAAATATACATTTTTTATAATTTATTATAAACTTATTGGAAATATTGCGAATTCGCAGATATAAGAGCAAATGTACTACTATGTTAAATAAATAAATTAAATGTAAATTGGACAATTATATTTCTAGGTCATGCGTTTGGTCAAAACTTGAACGCGTTTAGCATTGCAGCTTTTGCAGAGAACATGATCATCGAGCGGATAACATCCACGGCCTTCAGCTTCGGATGAGAGTAGAAGTCCACAATCCTATTAAGCATAGGAAATCGTTATTATATGTATTTATATGAACATAGCATCATCATAAGGGTACATATACGCTTAGGCTAAAGAAATATGTAGGAACCTCAGAAATAAATTGTACACGCGATTTGTCGAAAATTGTATTCGACTTTGAAAGTTGCAAGCAACATAACATAATACGATTCAAATCAAGAATGTGTTCGGTTTTTGTGTACCCTTCCGGTAGCGGGACAATTTCGCAGACATGGCGACCCCTTTTCGTATTCATTTAATTTTAGAAACTGTATTCTTTAAATAATAATACATATGATCCTAACCACGCAAATGTGTCAGCGTTGTATCTTTAACCAGCATGGATTTATGCCAGGACGTTCGACTACCACACACTTGTCTGCTTTTAGTCATCTTTGCATTAACGCCTTCTCATGTTAATATGGTAAACGCTGACTTTGCCAAAACTTTTGACAAAGTTTGCCATAGTGCCCTACTAGCCACACTGGTCTTTAACCTGTTTCTTTTTTTATACCCCTGCACGGTATTATAATTTCAGTCACAAATTTGCAACGCAGTAAGGAAGGCATTTCCGGTCCTTTAAAGTATATGTATAAGTTCTATATAAATCAGCATCAACAGCCGAGTCAATCTAGCGATGTCCGTCTGTACGTTTCTACGTAAACTAGTCCCCCAGTTTTGAAGCTATCGGAATGAAACTTTGCAGATAGTCTTCTGGTACTCTCACTCGTATATAAGTCGGAACGAGCCGGATCGGTCAACTATATCAAACCGCTGCCATAAAAACAATCCATCATTTTATATTATATATTATTTCAGAATTTCGGATTTAATTTTATAAAAATCTGACACTATATAGCTGCCATAGAAAAAGTCGAGATTTTTTTTTTTTTAAACAGTATAGCTTTGTCAAGGGTATACAAACTTCGGCGTGTCGAAGTTAGCATCCTATCTTGTCTTTTTATTATTTAGATAAATGATTTCCAATCGTTTGCTGATATTTTCAAGTCGGTCAGTTCGGTTCTGGATATCGATAGCCTTTAGGAAAATGTGGCTAGAGTTGGAGATAGGTGTTTTCGAAATAAGCTGCCCTTGGATCTTGCTAAATGATTCACTGTAACGTAAAACAAAAAGAACCAACAATTAGCTGCTTTCCTTCTCGATTTATTCTAGTTTACTTGTCTGCAGAACCGAAACACTAGTCTTGGGAGTAAGGTTTGACGCAGAATTTATTTTCATTTCAAAATTTACACATTCGCACTCCTTCTCCTAATTCCCTTAAATTTCCACGAACCGCTTAACGCATGATCGCGGAATTGTTTCTGCCCTCAATATTATTTTAGACCTTATATTACGCAAAATCGATTGTCTCGCATTATTAAATTACAATTATTTTTTTGTTCCGCATGAGAATTTTAGAACTTTTGAACCTTTTTTCATACCATATCGCAGAAGAAATTATACCTTAATTTACTAATTTATTTTATAATTTTTTTGAACCCAAGCTTGTCAAGAATTTAAATTAAGAACGCGTTTTTAATATTAGTTCTGGTACAATTAAGAATTTTCTGTTGGTGAAATCAAAAAACAAAGCTGAACGGTCGGGAAATTTTTAGAAAAAATTTGTCAGTTTTCAACATAATTTCTTTTATTTTGAGATAAAGGCATTTTATATAAATTTAAAATTTCATACAAATCGGACGACTTTATTTTCTAGATCGGTAAATATGCAGGAAAATTACATTTCACTTCACATTTAAAAAATGTAAAACTGTAAGAATAATTAATAGGAAAATAATTTTCATATCATATTATATTAAATAGGGGTACATTATAAATGCTCAAATTGTAATCTGCAAAGGTATACAAACTTCGGACGAAGTTAACTTGATATTTTGTTTAATATATTTATAAATAAGTATAAATGTTGAAAATCTAAGATTTAATCCCATTTTTCATTATACTCACAAATGAATATTACATTTACATTTTTATATTTACAGTTTTGCATTAATCTATAAGAATCGTTTCTATTCAGCACGTATGGTTTGGTTTTTATGCTTAACTGTTATATACGAGCTTTGATCAAAATTAAATGCCTTGAAAAAGTTAAAAAATATTAAATTAGCTTAAGTTTACCTCGCATTTATAGCACTCGAGATGAAAACTGCGATCTAAAGCCACTACTCGAACAGTTTCCTCTTGACCAATTTCTGGCATAATTGGTTGCTTGCAGACACAGCAGCGTGGAGCAAATTTCCTAGTTTATATTGGATATAAATTCAATCATTTTCCTGTAATGAATACTAATTACTTACTTGTGAAAATCGGTAATGCAATAGTTTTGATTGGTGGCGTCGACAGTAAATAGTAAACCATCTAAACTCTTGCCACACACAACACACGTGAAACACTGCGGATGATATGGCTTTCCGGTAGCTCGTAAAATTCTCTCCAGAATGGGCTCCATGCAAACAGAGCACTTCTCAAGGGTCTGGAGATAATCATATTCACAATAGGGCTTGCCATCCAAAGCGTAGAATGGTTTGCCTTGTAAATTTATTTGGCATTCTGTGCATGTAAAGCACGAAATGTGATAGATTTGATCCATTGCCGTGCAGCCGCTGCTTTCGCCCAAAACGCGTGAGTTGCATTTGACGCACCTACCTAAAAAGTTAAACGTTAGTATTTATTTAAATACATATTTATAGATATACGTCGGCACGCTGAAGTTTATATACCCTTACAGATTCCAATTGTATTAATTATAATCTATCACTATCTAATATGATAATATAAATTACTTTCATCATTGACGACTTTAATGTCAATAAGTTCGGACCTGTTTGTTTTTTGGAGCCCCAATTTATCAAAAAATAAAAAAGTATTTTTGGTAAAATTTTCCAATTTGATTCGGTACCAAATCTTTAACTCCAAGAGCTGATATCAAGTTTAAGTGCAAATCAAATATCTATCATCTTAACCAACTGTGACGTAGCGTTGGGGGACCCCCCAACCGCGGCCATCCTAGTGCTGTAACAACGAACCAACAGGTATATTCCCCTGGGCCAAAGTATATGACCATTTCTAGAACATTCCTTGTGAAAAATCAAATCGACTTCACATGTAGCGGCGAAATCGAAAAATGCAAGACTCTCCGTAATGCCACACTATTGGCTAAAACAAAAACTACCGTTCAAGCTTGCAAACTACTGAAGCTTAAGGCATTCGCTCCCAAAATAAATGTTACAGTCTCTGTTCATAACTCCCTTAACTCCACTAAGAGAGTTATATACTCAAACGATTTAAGGGGTATAGAAGAAAGCGTTATTGTACAAAAACTCTCATCTCAGAAAGTATTTGAAGTACGTAAAATACTTAAACGAGACAACGGCGTTCTCAAGGAGACCGGACTCATAATTGTAACATTCAACACGCACAACCTTTCGGAATATATGATGATTGGTTATCATCGAACTGCAGTCAGAGTTTATATCCCATTACCCATAAGATGTAACATCTGCTTCAAATACGGCCACCTACATAAATTCTGCAAAAACAATAAACTATGCTATAACTGTGGAGAATAACGACATATCGACACAAACTCCAATGAGAAATGCAATAGACCCCAGAAATGTATCAACTGCAACGTCGAACAATTAGCAAGCCCACACAACTCCACCAGCAAGAAATGTCCTGTCTTTCTCAGACAGCAAGAGCTCCAAGCTATTAAAACAACTCATAAATGTGACAACAAAACTGCAAATACAATTCTCAATGCACACACACTGAAGCTCCACAACTATACTCTTTTATTGCCAAGAAATCAAACTCTCAAGAGTTCAACAATTCAACAGGACCTCAACATCTCAAAGGACCCGGACACACCAACCTCGAACAATCAAAATCTCAGCAATAAAAAAAAACAACAGGACCTCAACAACTCAAAGGACCTGGACGCACCAACCACGATCAATCTCCCTCCAGACCACCACCTACATCCTACGTTACCTACCCTAGCTCCAGTAACAACACAAAAGACAACAACAAACCACAAGCAACAAAGAAATCACCAACAAAAATCAGCCAAATATCACTGAACACATCAAAACGCATAATACCTTCCCCCAAATTATAGCACTCCAAGAAACTCACCTTAACAATATAACTTTATTACCAACCCCCATAAACTTTTCCCTATATTGCAGTAATAGCAATAATACCTTCGGAGGAGCAGCCCTCCTAGTACACAACTCTTTCTCCCACTCACAAAAAACTCTCAACATAGTCTTTGAAGCCGTTGGGATATCAATACAATCAAAAAAAATATAGATCTCATAAAACATAGAACACATCATCAAACATTCCCCACACACACAACCCAGTTACAACACAAAAAAGAAGCAGCTATTATTAAAAAGCGCAAAATACCACAAAATAAAACCTTCTCTCTCCCACGTACTGTTCCCTGGTGGAACCAAAACCTAGCCCTCCTAAAAAAATCCAAAAACCGCAAAAGGAGGGCCCTTAAAAACAATATCAATACAGAAAATATGATAGAATACAAAAAAGCTAACACCATTTTTAAAAAAAACAATTAGGGAAGCTAAAAAAGCCTCCATCTTAAACTTCACCTCCGAAATTCAGCTTAACTCTTATCCTGCTTAAATGTGGGCAAACATTAAACGGCTCTGTGGAATCTATTCCACAAAACATATACACAACCCCATAACACAAACTACAACAATAGACCCAACTGAAGTTGGTAACACACTTGGAGACCTATGGTCTAAACAGGCAAAAGACTCTTAACTTCTCCACCGAATTCCGCACAAACAAAATACTCCTTACTCCCCACAATTCATACGCCCCATCCCCAACAGCCTTAGAAATAGAAAAAAATATAAATCCAATAAAACTAAACTCTGTCATCAATTTGCTAAAAGGACATACACCAGGACTAGATCGTATTTCTTTCACCATCATCTCGTTCAAATTTAGAATCCGGCAACACTTCAACAACATCCTTGATTCCCACATTCCCCAATCCTATAAACTAAGTCTTATACTACCAATCCTTTAACCCAATAAACCCCAAGCCAACCACAACTCCTATCGACCCATTTTCCTTGCATAGCGAAAATACTCGACAAAGTTATTGCGAATTGGTTGTGGTGGTTTGTTTGACCAAACAAACTCATTCACAACAACCAACTTGGTTTTAAAAGGGGCAGGTCTGTCCATGACAGCCTTCTATATGTGGACCACCTTGCTACCAGATCCTTATCCCAAGAAAACATATCTCTATTATTTCTCTCGACTTTGCAAAGGCTTTCGCCAAAATTGGCATCCACTCTGTCATTCGCCAACTCGAAGAATGGAAACTTGGTCCCCGCATTATTAAATACGTATGGAATTTCATGACGAACCGGAAAATGATAGTTAAAAACGGCTAATCTCTCTCTACAAGCTTCCCACTTGACAACGGTATCCCTTAAGGGTCCCCTATATCAGTTATTTTCTTTCTCATAGCATACAACTCCCTAGCCATAAATTATCTCCATTTCCAATAAACTTAAATTAACGGCCTATGCAGACGATTTTCACCTAATATTTCAACATAATCGTAACAACAACCCCCATGTTCAGGGCCACCGAGAGGGGGGGGGGGGATACGGGTGGATTCCCTCCGGGCCCGCAGTTTTCAGAAGGGCCCGGACTTTCCGAAAAACCTTCATTTTAATGACGATTTTGACCGTTTGCATAGAATGAATCCTTTAAAATATTCAAAATAATAAAAATATAAACTATTAGTACATTAAAATACATAAATTTAAAAAAAATTTCATCACAGTCGGAAATAGATGATTTATTTGAAGCGAAGGGAGGGGCCTGAACATTGTTACCCCCAGGCCCGGATTTTCTCTCTGCGGCCCTGCCCATTTTAACCTTACAACTCTTTTCCATCAAATTCAAGTTCTTCACTCTCCCTTGATAAATGTCAACTACTGCACATATGCCGAAAAAGATTTTGCAGGGCAAACATCATCACAGGTTCCATCAACATTCCAACCACTGATCAAACAAAAATACTAGGCCTCACAATCAACCAACGATACAGCTGGAATCCTCACATTAACAACCTGTAATTATCTCTCTCCCGTCCCCTCAATATCATAAAACACCTGTCCTCAAGAAATTACAACTGCAACACAACCTCCCTCATCCAAATTGTTAACTCCATCATCATCTCCAAAATGTACTACTGCCTACCCATATACGGGAAAGCACCCACTTCCATTTAAAACCGCCTAAAAAGCCTCAAAATGCCGCTATAAGAGCAGCTTTTAGGGCATTTAGAAAAATCCCTACAAATAATCTCCTAATTGAAGCTAAAATTAATTCACTTGAAAACAGATGCAAACTTTTACCCAGTAAACTCGCAACAAAACTTATTCTTTCCCATGACTCTCCAATAGGCATAATACCCAAAACCACAAAAAGAAAATACAGAAACCCTAGCACAATAGACAGATTCATCAACTCCTGCAAACATTTATTCCTTCCATTCTCCCCAGAAAAAAGCTACACTTCTAAAAAATACAATCCTGAAATAAAAAAAGGCCAACGATATAGTGAGCTACAGTGTAACTAATAATACTGACATTATCAAATCTGGACTCCTTCCCCACTACTCTTCCGTCCTCTCTAGCGAATTGCTAGCCATTCATGAAGCTGTAAAAATTTACTGAGTAATACTAGTCAAATTTGCTATATGCTCCGACTCCCTATCCTCCATCAAATCTATTACAAATCCAAACAACTACTCATTTTACCCGCATTTTAATAAGAAACATAATCAAAGACTCTATCCAAAAATAAAACTAATTTGGATCCCGAGCCACATCGGTATAAAAGGCATTGAGAAAGCAGACACAGCAGCAAAGAACACGCACAACTATACCCTGATATTCACAGAGAACTTCAACACCAAAGACATTGCACAACACCTTTACAAATATTATACTGACAAACTGAAAAAATTACAAAGACAAACTAGCCACTGGTACAAACAGATATCTCTAAATCGCAGAGTGCCCTAATCCTGCAAGATGCTTTAGATGCACCAACGCCACGAAGAAGGACGTCAACCACATGGCCGGTAGCCGCAGCTGCCCATTGGTGGCTTGCGGCAGAGATGGCCCTGCATCCAAGGCATGAAGGTGGTTCAATTAAACCTGAACCACTGTGCGGCAGCACAAGAGCTGCTGTCGCAGACAACGAGAGAGTATGGCGTCGATCTCGCGGCGTTAAGCGAGCCATACAGGGTCTAGCCCTAATTGGGCAGCAGATACCACGGCAAAGCCGCCCTATGGACGTGTGGCGCAGGAGCCACCCGCTTGTCTCACGTACTCGCCTCGAGCGGGTTTGTACGAGGGATGGTAGGCAACTGGTGGGTCTACAGCGTATACCTGGCTCCTAGCCTTTCGTTGCCAGCGTTCTGCGATAGGGTGGACCGTCTAGCCTCGGATGCGAGAGGTCGACACCCGGTATTGATTGCGGGCGATTTCAATGCCTGGGCGGTGGACTGGGGCAGCACCTGCACCAACGCCAATCCCTGCTGGAGGCCTTTGTCATGCTCGATGTCGCGCTCCTCAATACTGGGGATCAACATACGTTCTCCCGGGCCGGTGTAGGCTCAGTTGTCGACTTCACGTTTGTGAGCTGATCAAAAGCCTCACAGTGCACTTGGGTGCTCAGCGATGTCTACACTGCCAGCGATCATGCCGCCATATTCTCCGACCTGGCTCCCCACCTTCCGCTTCCATTACGTCCCCTTCTACGGCCGGCGAGGAGCTACAAGGCAGACACGCTGGATGTCCAGCGGTTCTCGCAGGGCATGGAGGGCCTGACGATCTCTGGCGCAGCCGAACAGATGACGGAGGATGTCATGCAGCAGCTTCATGCGGTCTGCGGAGACTGCATGCAATCCAGGAGACCCCACAGCCACCATCGCGAGCCGGTGTTCTGGTGGAATCGGTCGATAGCCGATGCTAGAAGTGACTGCGTGCGGGCAAGAAGACGGTACCAGCGGTCGTATGAAACCCCCTCCTTCCTGGATAAAAGGCTGGAGTATCAAGCCTGCCGCAGAGCACTGAAAGCGGCTATCCGGGCTAGTAAATCCAGGTGCTTCCTCGAACTTTGCGACTCGGCGGACCACGACCCGTGGGGCACCGCCTACAAGACGGTTGTCAAGCGCATAAACTGCTCCAGACAGCTTGCTCCGCTAGCGACCGAGAGCCTAAGGAGGATAGTGAACCACCTGTTCCCTAGGATGGATGTCCACTCTTTCCCCCATATCCTTGACTGGCTTTGCTACGGTTACGGTGTTCTGAAGGCAGCCGCAAGGGTCAAGGTGTCAAAGGCCGCGGGCCCTGATAACATCCCCAACAGGGTCTTAAGGCTCGCGCTGTCCCTCCGACCTGAGCTCTTTGCGGAATTGTTCTCCAGATGCCTGCTTGAAGGCGTTTTTCCGCGCAGATGGAAACTGCAGCGTCTTGTGCTGCTGCCGAAACCCGGAAAGCCCCCGGATGACTCTGCGTCGTTTAGGCCAATCTGCCTCATCGACGGCGTCGGCAAGGTGTTAGAACACCTAATCGGCACCCGCCTTGAGGAGGCGATCCGTGCGGCAGGCGACCTTTCGGAAACACAATTTGGCTTTCGTAAGGCAAAATCGACGGTCGACGCCATTGCTAAGGTGGTCGACATTGCAAAATTGGCAATCGCTGTCAAGCGTTGGAAAGGCGGCTTAAAAGAGTATTGCTTGGTTGTCACTCTGGACATCCGCAATGCCTTTAACACGGCTAGATGGGACTCCATCATGGAGGCTCTAACCAGTTTCGGAGTCGCCCCTTACCTCCTGAGGATGATGCGCAGCTACTTCTCGGACCGCACGCTGGAATTCGCCACTACCGAGGGTTCGGAATCGGTGGAGCTCTCCTGTGGGGTTCCTCAAGGATCCGTTCTGGCTCCACTACTCTGGAACGCGATGTACGACGGGGTACTGCGCCTCTCTCTGCCCGGTCGGACCGAGCTAATGGGTTTCGCCGACGACATTGTGGTGGTCGTTGTTGACAAGGAGCTCTCTGTTGCCGAAGTTACCTGAACCTCGTGCATCGAGGCCATTAGCTCGTGGCTGTCCAGCGTGGGCCTGGAACTTGCGCCGCAGAAGACAGAAGCCGTACTCGTGAGTAGCCGCAAGAAAGTCGAGACCGCTACGATTAGGGTAGGCGACGCATCGATTAGCTCGTCTAGATCGATTAAATACCTCGGAGTGACGCTGGACACTAGGCTCTCATTCCGTGAGCACCTCGCGTATGCCAGCCAGAAGGCATCAACATCGCTCAGAGCTCTATCCCGGATAATGCTGAACCGCAGAGGACCCAAGCAGGCTAGCAGACTCCTTCGTACGAGCGTGACGAGAGCAACTCTGCTGTATGTTGCCCCTGTATGGGCGCATGCAATGAAGACACCCTCGTACAGCAACGGAATGAACGCCACGCACGGCTCGCCGCTTTGCGAGTTTGCAGCGCGTTCCGTACGGTGTCTGACCAGGCGGCTCTGGTCCTAGCCGGTACCCCCCGCTGGATCTCCTCGCCAAAGAACAGGCCACCCTTTTTAAGCAGCTTCACGGTAGAGCCCTCTCGCTGGCTGCTGCCAAGACGGCCACCCTTTCAACCTGGCAATCCCGCTGGGAAGCTTCGCCGAAGGGGCGATGGACCCACCGGCTCATCCCTAGGTTGGAGGAGTGGCTTGGTAGAAAACACGGCCAGGTTAATTTCTACCTGACCCAAGTACTCAGCGGGCATGGGTGCTTCAGAGGTTACCTCCACAGACTGGGGCACACGGACAGCGCTGCCTGCACTTGGTGTGCCGACGAACTCGAGGAGACCGCCGAGCACGTAGTGTTCGCCTGCGAGAGATTCGTCAGAGAGCGGAGGCAACTGGAGACGCATCTCGGCGCCGAGGTCAGAGTGGACAACTTGACCACGCTGATGGTAACCAGGGAGGACAACTGGCAGGTCGTGAGCAGCTGCGGCTGTGATGTGCAAGCTCAGGAGGGATGAGCGCCTTAGGAGCGGCGGCTAACGAGGGCCTTGCTTTTGCGAAGCATTGCTTTACGGCCGTACCGCGAAAGCCCTGTCCTTGTTATTGTTAAAGCTGTCTATACCCCCACCCCCCTTGTTGTAATTTATCCCCCCCTACCTATTATAATAAATATTGAATAAAAAAAAAAAAACCCCAACAAACTTGTCTTTTAAATCCACCAACCTCAACAGACAACAACAAATTATTAGGGTATTATAATTTCACTCAGAAGTTTGCAACGCAGTGAAGTAGGCATCTCCGATCCTTTTAAGTATATATATTCTTGATCACAATCAACAGCCGAGTCGGTCTAGCCATGTCCGTCTGTCCGTCTGTCCGTTTCTACGCAAACTAGTCCCTCAGTTTTTAAGCTATCTGAATGAAACTTTGTAGATAGTCTTCTATATACTCTCAATCGTATATATGTCGGAACGAGCCGGATCGGTCAACTATATCATATAGCTGCCATACAAACGATCCGTAAATTTGTTGAAAAAAAATTATAACTTCACTGTTTTTCAACATATCTTGATAAACT
>VNJR01005367.1:0-41132 GCA_008042585.1 Drosophila punjabiensis
GCATTTCCGACCCTATTAAGTATATATATTCTTGATCAGCATCAACAGCCGAGTCGATCTAGCCATGTCCGTCTGTCCGTCCGTCTGTCCGTCCGTCTGTCCGTCCGTCTGTCCGTCTGTCCGATTATACGCGAACTAGTCCCTCAGTTTTGAAGCTATCTGAATGAAACTTTGCAGATAGTCTTCTATATACTCTCACTCGTACATAAGTCGGAACGGGCCAGATCGGACGACTATATCATATAGCTGCCATACAAACGATCTGTAAATTTGTTGAAAAAAAATTATAACTTCACTGTTTTTTCACATATCTTGACCAACTCTTGGTCATGAGCTATATATATTACTCTAGATTTTCGGATTTAATTTTATAAAGATCGGACTACTATATCCTATAGCTGCCATAGGAACGGTCGTGAAATTTTCAGAAAAAAAATTATAGCTTTGTCAGTTTTAAACATAATTTCTTCTACTTTGAGATACTAGTATTTAATATTTTTTCAGAATTTTGTTGTAAATTTTATAAGAATCGGACGACTATATCATATAGCTGCCATACAAACAACCGACAAATGGGGAGACAAATTACATTTTACATGTAAAAATGTAAAATATGTAAAAAAATGTATAACTGTAAAAATTGTATGAATATGAAAGTAGTTCATATTATATTATATTGGGATAGATTATAATTGATACAATTGGAGTCTGCAAGGGTATACAAACTTCGGCGTGCCGAAGTTAGCTTCCTTTCTTGTTTTTGCATTGAATTTTTTGCTAACCTTGTTGTTGTCCTGAGAGTGAACAATTTGATTTGACATAATTGGGGTAAAGTCAAGCGGAAACGATTATTGTGTGCATGCAAGGCGGGGGAAACCCATGGAAAAGTGGTGTGGAAAGTGGGCGGGTGTGTGTGTGCACAAGCAAAGTAATTCAATTTCCCGGGCTTACAACACTTTTTGGCTGCTGGTCAACGAAAAATAGAGAAACGGAAGGGTTTCCCTTCCTCCCCCTAACCATTTTTTCCAAGCTGTCGCATTGCGTCAGCGAATGGCTGTCACATTTCATATGAAAACAGCCCGCTTTTTGCTTTTTTGCTTTTTGCCCACTTTTCCGCCCACACCACTCACCTGCCATCCCACTTAACCCCTTAGTTTAAACTTGTTTGCTTCAACTTTTTGCCGCTTCTAGATGGCCTTTGCATTAAAAATGCATACGAAAGTCGTTTGACAAAAGTTTTCCGTTCTCTTCTAAGGTGGAAAATAGGAGAAAAAGTACCCCGTTGAAGGCCAAAGGCAAAGTTGACAGTTACATGCGGGTTACACAGAGATTTTCTCCTTTAAAATGCAAGCCAGACTACAAACTTTTCTCTAAAGGTTTTTCCTAAGGTTACAAGCACAGGCAATCGATAATTTCCATCAATTCAATTACAGGTCTCCAGGACACATCACACACATGCCACAACAATTCGAAATTCCCACGCTCATTGAAATAATTTCAAGGCGACGCAGAGACAGAGAAAATATTATCAAATGACAGCAAAAACATTCCAGTTATGTCACAAAATGAACTATATGATGATAAGGAAAATTCATTCGTAGGGAAAATGCTATGGAAAATACTGAGGCAAATGCGAAAATGTCAGGCAAAAATGTTGACATTGTTGGCTTAAGATACAAAACACACGGAATGGAGAGAAAAAAGAGGCAAGAGTGCAGTCAGTATGAGGCGGAGAAGTTGACAAATCAAGTTTTCCTTTTTTTTCTCTTCGTATTTTCCTTGTGCATAACGAGCTCAGAAATGTGTGTTTGGATTGCAGCTACAAAATGACTTGAGAAAAGCCAACAAGAGGCAGAGCAGTGGAGCAAACGAAAAGAAAATTATGAAAATGCACAGTGCATTCGGTAATGGAAAGGCTTAGAAGACAGACAAGAGGCAGAGGCAGGGCCACATGTCGTCGAGTGGAAACTCTATTTATTTTATGAGATATGTATATAGGCAGCAACTGAGCAAATAAAATTGCTAAAGTCAAGTCATAAGAGAACCTTAATTTCTAGAAATTTCTGGGTAAGATCTTAAAGCTTCTCAAAATTGTATACTTAAATCTAAAGCTGAGTAATTCTCTGTACTTTTAATACAAATGTTATCTTAGACCCATTTTGTGACTTTGCTCAAAGACCCCTAAGTAACTTGGAGCTAAAATAAACTTCAATTCTGGGGCTTACGAAGTTAAAGCCTTATCCTTATCCGCCATCCATTAGAGCCAGTCAAAGTGCCATAAATAATGCCCTGACAATGCATCACAGGACACAGCGCTGAAAATCGCCAGGGGAAAATGGGAAGAAATTGAGTTGCTAGCAAAGAGCACATGCTCACTGCACACACCCATCAGCCTTTTATTCAAATTGTCAACTCGAAAATGGGCTCCAGGATACGAAACAAAAAAAAAAATAAAAAAAAAATGGAGGGAGAAACACAAATCAGCACGCCAGAAAAGAACAGAACTGTAAAGTTCAACTGAGCGTATGTGCAATGTTTGCGAATGACAATTTACGAGTGGCCGGGAAAGGACTAGACTGAGAGCGACCCACCAGAATGCCAGGACACACTTTGCTCCGGCACCGGCACTTCTCCGCTAATTGCCAGCAAAACAAGCTCTCAAATCAACTTACATACACAGAGAAAAAATGTAAATAACTCTGGTTAAACTGAGCTATATAAATAATACATTCCAAGAAACATAAACAAAAATTTAGCTATTATTTTTGTGACAAAACTGCTTTGTGAAAAGTAAACCTCTTAAATATTTATTCACTAATGACATCTTTGATTTTTTTCCAGGTGCAGACTTTCCGCTTTTCCTCTGCTTTTTTCCTATGATTTTTAAGTGATATTTGCCGGAGCGCCCAAAAGCCCAGCTCTGGGCAAATGTTTTTGTTCCCATTATTAATGGCTTGGCAAACGAAGCCGGCCGACGAGCAGACTATGACTCATATGCTAATTTGAGCCACAACAAATGTTGGCTTGGCCCCGCCTCTGCAGTTCTTTTTTTATTTTTTTTTGTTCCTGTTCCTCAACTTAACCCACCTGGGCGACAGGACAGGTGTCCTGCTTCACCAGGCGATGACATTGAACGATATGACGACGCCTCTTCGCACGTGAAGGGAAGAAGATGTTGGCCCACTGGATCGGTTGGCATATCCTCTCTCGCCTCGCACTCTCGGCCAACTTTGATTGATGGCTATTACAACTTTTCTCTTTTTGTTCTTTCCGGCATCGGCCTCGACTCCGGCTCCTTTGTTTTACGCTTTCTTTTTGGTGGTTTTGCACTCAAGGACATTCGAAACACCAAAATGCTTTCAGTCAAATGAGTTACGGCACACGGAAATTTCAAAACATGAAGCAACAAAAAGAAATATGGTAAAGACATCTGTTTGAGGTTGGAAAGTTCAGCAATCAGTTAAAATCAGTGAAACCAATTTCCAAATAAGGGAAGCTAATAAAACATTTGAAATATGATGTCTATGCCAAAGAAGTTAAATGGGAAATTTTGTAGTCTTTAAATCTGTTTTTGACAATATGTTAATTTATTACATCGTCTTCGGTAGAACGTTGGCTTTAGGTAAAGATGTTGAGAAGCGCAGAGAGAGGCGATATTATGATTTAACTAAAATTTTTCCTTAAATACATATTTTACAAATATTTTTAACTTTTAAAATAACTTAATTATATAAATTAAATTACAACTCTGGAAAACTAGTTACTCAGTTATTTAATTTTTAAAACTGCCTTGTTTTAAGGTAAAGGTAATGAGAATCGCGTAGAAAAGTGCTTACTGTCACCTACTGATCAAAAGTTCATCCTTGTCCACACACTCTTACAAGAATTCTTTAAAAGAATTTCAATTACAAACTTTAACAGCGTCTTAATTTCCCTTTGACAACTAGAGAGAATTCATAAAATTAGTTGCGAAAAGTCCTAGAAATATTTATCATTTGGCCAGTAACTATAAACTTTAAACATATTCCAACCGAGTCGCTCAGTTTTTTAATAAGCCCAAAAGTTTGCCCAACTTCTTTTCAAGTAATTTCCAAATTTACGACTCCATTGCGGAGCCCTAAAACAAAACCTTAAAAAGTATACCTAAGCAAAACGAAAAAAATAGAACGTAATCCAAAAGCAGAGCACACACACACACAAGTAAAATAAAAAGCAAAAACTTGTTTATGACTTGCAAATTTCCTGTAAAAGCCAAAACAAGTGCAGTTCGCACAAAAAATATAAAAAAACACACACACAAAAAATGGTACTAGAAATGAGGAAACTTGTCCAAGAAGCAAATCAACTTTGCGAACTAGGAAGGGAAAAACGAGAAGCTGGCGGAGAATGACAAACGAACTAGAAATCCCCGCACTTGGGTAAATAACTAAGACGGAAGTGTAACCATTCGACCGGAGGCCAAAAGCCAGGACTTTGGATTTAGAAGGCGGAGTCCGGGAACTGAGGACTGGGGACCCAGGATCCGGTGAGGTGGGTAAATGAACTTTAAAATGGATACCCCGGAGGAGGAAAGCGGATCCAGGGACTCGCAACTAATGTAATCAAATCAAAATGAAACGCCAGCCAAGCAACTAACCAAAGGCAAATTGTCGGACAGAGATGAGCAAGTGGAAAATTGCATTTAAGGTGAAAAGAGTTGGCATACATAAATAAGAAACATATCCATTTAATTCCTTTTTAAATACTTTCTTGAATATTTTAATCTTTTATTCGAATCCAATTAATCAACGGTTCAATCAATGCCTCACATAAGCCAGTCAAGTGCAAAATTAAAATATAAAACAAGTAAATGCACAGCACATTGTAACCATAAACCAGTTTATATCTCTTCTCAGGTATAACAAATTAAATTAAAAATGTAATTCCCATATCGCTGGCCATCTCTGGTGACCGGACCGGCGCGGAGAGAAAGAGCATTGGACTCGAGGCAATCGGAAGATGGCGAAAGGAAATATTGTCATTGAAATGCAAGTCCTGTGCCAGCACCGCTGCCAGCTCCACCTGGCCAAATGCAAATTGAGGGAGCGAGACGGGACAGGACAACAATAATAATAATAAAAATAAAAAAATACAAATAATAATTTGCAACAAAAGTCAGTCAAGTGCTTGGCGGTGGAGATGGTTAACCGCGAAAGAGGGACAACCAGGGCCAACTCTTCTTGTTGTCCCAATGTCAATATTTGCCACTGCCGTCGGGGACGTCGGATGCCGTCCCCATCATCATCATCATCGAAATGATGACTTGGGCGAGCAACTTCATCGATATGCAGGCCCCGCCGACAACAGAGAAATCTCAGGCAGCAGAGGAGACAAATTTTTATATATATTTTTTTTTTTTTTGGCTGAGCTTGGGGATTTAAGTGCGGGCCGCCTTCTTCATCTCTTTTGATCGCAATCGCAGCGAGCTTCCTTCATTTGCATTTTGCCCCCACCACCTACCATTCTCGTTCAATCACTTGTTTATTTACTTGTAAATAAAGAATGAGAGTTCCTGCTAATGGAAACGATAAGTTCTTCCCAGGAAACTACTGCGACTCGCTAATTGAAGTTGCCTTGATGGAAAGTTGAGTCATGGCATACAGCACTCACGTTCAAGTAAAGTTAATGAGAAGCGCGGAGAAAGGCTCTGATGCTCAGGTCCATTTTTTGAGAAGCGCAGAGAAATGCCCTGAGGTTCAGGCTAACTTATTGAGAAGCGCAGAGTGAGACTCTCTGCTAATAATTTATAATTTTACTTTAGATTTATTTCAAACTCCAGTTCAGTTTTGAGTAATTGCCAAACAAGAAAAGAAATGTGTTGTAAATTTACATCAACGTTATTTCTAACTTTTCTCTGGTCAGAAAATAACTGACCCTTGGTCAGAGTAAATGTAAAAAAATAAAGGGAAAATAATTTTCAATTTGCTCGCTTCTCTTTCCTCCTGTTTCTAACAATTTATTGGAATATGTTTCTCGGGTTTTGTTTTCCTGTTCTGTTCTTCAAGCCCCACTCCCCCAAGAAGTAATTGTAGACGCTTGGTATGCGCAGCTCGTGGTTTATTATTACCCCCGCCCTCTGGACACTCGACTTTTCCGAGCCCCTCTGCAAGTGTGTGTGCTTTGCTCTTGTTGAGCCAGGCAGGCAGGCAGGCAGCCAGCCAAGCAAACATTTCCATCAGAGGAAACACACAATAATATATGAAAAAGGAACAAATATATATGTAGAAATATAAAGGAAAAATGCTGGCCAGACCCTAACAAGCGAGACAATAGCCAAAAGCTGTAAATTCTAGGTGGGGGATGAGCCGCAGACGAAAACAACAAACTGGAACAATGAATAGCACCGCCGCCGCTGTCTAGGGGAATGTCTACTGTGCTCAGTTGCCCCCAAACTGTAATTAAGACTGTGCCTGCGAAACTGTGCAGAGAGTCGAGAGTGTCAAGAGGAAAAGAATTTTCAAGGAAACCCAAGCCCCATCCCCATCCTCCTTCCCCTGCTTAGAAGCTGTTCTCTGCTCTCGTTGAAGGAAATCATTTTACGGCCGCCTGACAGACAATAAACGAATACCGGAAAATGGGGGCGGCATACGCTGAAGGTTGCTTGTGAAATGGAAGGAAGAATCTAAGGAAGCCATTACCTCGATGCCATGCCGTGGCTGCAGGTGCCACATTTGTTGTGTACACACAACGCACACCGGCACATGCAACAAAGTCAACACCTTGAACCAGTTTAAGTGAGAAAAGAAAGGAGAAATTATGGCAGGCAGGTTGGCAGGCAGGAGAGATGCCGCTGGAAAACTCAAAATAATGAAGTGCGAGGGCGCCGACACTGACATTTGCCATGAAGAGCAAGAAAGCCCCCGATGATGGCAAGGAAAAGTCATTAGCGAAGCACACACATGACACTGCACAGTGATTTGTAGGTTCAGGAAAATGCAACAAAGTTTTAGGAAAAACTAAAAGCCCAAGACGACTCTTCAAACATATTTTATTATTTTAAAATAAATTAAAATGTATTAAACATACATTCCGATCATAACAAATTAGCTTTTATTCCCTTTTAAAGCCCATCTAGAAGCACTGTGCAGTTGGGTGGGCTTTTCCTGGGCAGATTTGCTGGCGGAGCTGTCAGGAAATGCAGCAGTTGCCAGCCTAAGGCTCAAGGAGGAGATATTCTAGACATGAGTGAGGTGGCCAGCCGCCACTCCTCGGCAGTCTCAGCTCCATCGCACCTCCTCCTGGGCCTGTCCCCATGTCAAATATTTAACACTTGGTTTATTTTGCATTTGTTTCGCTCCCCGTGGCACATGGAAATTAAATGTTTACGCTTTTTGTGGCAGCAAGTGGGCGTCCTCCTCATCGTCGTCGTCGACGTCGTCCCCGTAGTCAAGAAGGCAGAGAATTCAAGTGGATTTCATGGGGCAACAACCAAAAAATGGCAACCAATTTAGAGAGAGAGTACTGGGCCCGCAGTCGCAAACACTTTATTTTCATAACAGCCAGAACGCCTTCCTTCCTGCTCGCCCACGCAATCAATGCGGCAGAAATATTTCACAATTGCAGAATAGCAATCAGGAATTGGGAATCAGGAATCAGGCAGCAGAAATTGCGAATCTGGTATCGGGAGTCAGTGGTATTCATGGATGCAACGAGCCAAATGCCGGGCAAATCACGTAGCATAATATTTTGTTATTTGGTCTGCACTGCGTCTGCATCGCATTGACAGGCATAAGTCTGTGAGATATGCCACGGAATTGAAATCTATATATATATACATATATACTATATTTGGGATAGCAGATTTTCAAAGTCACGCGCAGCCAAACACAGGGTTAAGACCCTCGCCACCACAAATGGCTAAAAGTCAGACAACAATCGGTGACGAGCATATGAAAGGGTACCACAGTCGACATAGAAATCAGCAGAATGCGCTCTCTGACAAACGAGATTTGCATTCAACAATATTTTTGATAGGAGAGGGAATAATTTTGTAAAGTGGGTTTATTTAAAGTTGTAGAAATGATATGTAAATATTTGTAAAAGCAAAGAGAGAGGAGTATGAATTCCATATTCATTTTCATAAGGATGCTCTAAGGTAAATGTTATGAGAAGCGCAGAGAGAGGCACTTTTTAAAAAATCCGTCGGTAAGGCTGGTATTAGGTAAACACTTTGAGAAGCGCAGAGAGAGGCGCTTTATCTTCTGAAATTAATTATTGGAAATATGGTATTTCTAAAATATTATGCAGCACTTTTACTGTTTTTCTTAAATTGATTTTGTTAAATTATAATAAAAGACTTTCGTTTACAAACTTATAAATAAGATTTATCATCCTTTAATACGTATTTTATATTCCTCATTTACTATGCCCAATAAATATATAGTGTATGCTTATAAACTCCCATCCGCAACCACAATAAGGGACATCAGTTGGAGTCGTCTTGAGCTTTAGCCTTCGTCGCGGCGCAAGACGCCGCCAGAAGAACATTTCTATTAAAATGCGAAAAGCCTTTTGTGGCCGAACCCCTCTTCCTTTCCTCTCCATTTTTCCTGTATTATTTCCCTTGTTTATGCGGTGTCTGTCTGGTCTGGGGCTGTGTGTGTTTATCGCTGAAGCTTCTGCTTTTTCTGCTGCTGCCTGGTGCTGCTGTTGGCATTGCACTTTGCATGCAAAAAAGCATAATAATCGGAAGGGGAAGCGGGAGATAGTGATAGTGAATGGGGCAGAGCGAGGAACGTGTTAGTAGACTCTTCCGATCACAAATGTCGTGAACGTTGCTTGCTTGCTTGCTTGTTGCTTGACGTCAGCGTAAGCCACCGAAAATAAACAATGAAAAACCGAGGGGGCAGGGTTAAAAAAAAAAAAAAGAAAATGCATGCGGCATAGATAAACAATAAACAAAGACACGACGAACACAGCATCAGCAGAAATTGCAAATTGAAAACTGCATTAAGAAATGGCAAAAGAAAAGGAGTGCAGAGACCGAGGGAGGATCCCTTGACATTCACTAGAGAATTCTCAGAGTCATTGAACGAGGAGAAGACAGCGAAAAAAAAATTCAAGAACATGCCAATGCCAAAAATAAAGTTGTACAGAAAGAAAACGAACGAAACTAGACAAAGAGGCGGCAATAGATACACATAAAGAAATATGTATCTGAAATTTAAAGAAATTGTAACATTAACATTGTTCTCTAAAACTTCTTATAATTAATGAAAAATTAATAAGGCGACTTAAGGCTAATTCCTGCTAATTGTTAAGCAAAATGCAGAAGCCTTGACTTGGGTTTTTGCCTAATTGAATTCTACAAACGTTGCTAAACAACAAAAGGCCAGAAAACAAAACAAAAAACACCGCCAAAGAAACCAAACAAACGAAAATAGTAAAAGCCGCATTGAAAACTGAATTTTTACGATTTACGTCGCAAGGTTGTGAATTTCACTTAAAATACTTTTATTATGGGCGGTGAGCTCCACGGAAAAATAACAAAAAAAAAAAGAAGTAGAGGCCCCTGCTCGCATTCAAGGCACGTTTTCCAGGCAACGTTGACGCTTGGCCTGGCATAAAAAAGCTTTGGTTTTTTGTACTCCCCTTGCCACCAGCTCCATCTCCAGCTCCAGACACAACACATGTACCTGTAATGGGCCCATTCGACATTCGACAAGAGTCGTCGAAACAGCAGCCGTTTAAAAACAAATTATCGAGCATGTACGAGAGACGCTGCCTGTCACCGGCAGAGAGTAAAATAATAAAGAGGAAAGCATGGAAAATAAGGAAAATAGGGAAAATAAGGGGGGTAAAATGTTTATGGACGAGAGTCAATGATAGTCAGAGAAAATGCCGAATAATCCCCAAAGGGTTAAGCTGTCGGAAAATGGGAAAATGTGTGTTATTTTGGGAATCGTTCGAAATAAGATAAATACAAATAATTGACAGAAGTAGAACAGAGCCCCGTGGTGATGTAAAGTGACTCGGGGATTGCCACCTCGACAGGTAAATATGCCTGTACCTGTCCCTAGTTAACATAAACTTAACATTTTAGTTATTTATAAACATATCAAGTGCTTTTATTGGCTATTTAGCTAACGAACTCGTGCTGTGTCATAAAATTAGTTGTTGCGAAACGGGTAAACATAATTTTTACAATTTTTATGAGCTCTTAAATAATTGCAAGACACTAATAAGGCTTTTAAAATAATAATAAATTATATATTTTATTTTTCCTATTAGTTAACACAAACATTATATGGATTTTTGGGGAATATATTTTACTTCTGTTAGCTTCCCATAAATCCTCTCAAATCTCTGAGCTTCAAATTAAATTTACATAATATTTTGCCAAGCCTTTCGTAACCCCGTTCGCATTACCTTAACCCTCTCTCTTTCGCTGCTGTGCAGTACCATTAACCCCGCACACACACACTCACAGTTCAGTGCCCACTGCCACTCATCAATGTCACAAACATAAGCACGGAAAAATCGAGGAGGAAAACCCTCTCAACCAACGTTAGTTAGAGGCCTCCTCCACTAAATTACTCGAGAAATTCGTGTAATAAAATACAGAAAATAGTCGCATAAATTTCTTTTCAACGCGCTGCGGGCGTAAAAAATTCTTTCGGTTTATGGATTTTGTAGCTGGAAGCATATATAGTCCATATTTAATAGTGCAGCCCCCGGAGGGGAAAACGGAGGAAAACTGCATTAAATGTGCTTAAGCGGGCGAGAGGTCATGTGCGTGATTACTCATACGCCGTGTGGCCGTCGCGGATATCATCTCACATGCCGGAAAATACATATATATGAGTATAAAAAAAAAAAAAATACCAGAACTGAAACGAACTGAAAGAACGTTTCATATCAATGGCATGACATATTAAACGGGGGGCCACCAAAGCGGATTTGTCCCTCTATATATGTATGTACGTACTTCAAATCTTGAGATAAGTTGCTAGGAAAGGCATTGGGGGGATGGGAAGGTGAAGGCAAGTGGAAGTGGTGTTAGTGTTGGCGGTGGGCGTGGCATCTGTAGCGTTTCCAGCTCTTCACAAATCAGAGCGTAAATACAATGAAGACAACGTCGAAGCTGCTGAAAGGCGATGAGAAAGCGAGACGAGATGGGGAAAAAGCGAGAAGCGATGCGTGTTCCGATAGCGGAATCTGCTCAGAGGCACTTCAATGGACTCACATCATACAGTGGTAATTCCCGGGGAAAGTAAACAACTAGATAAAGAAGGCTTAGGCATTTTAAATTAAATTACAAGCACATCAAAGTATTAAAAAAAATACATATTTACAGCATTTGAAAGCTGTCTTTCAGAGTAAAAATACCCTTTGATTGAGTTCAATAGGAATTAATTGAGTTCCTAAGGAAATCTATCACTGAAAATTTTATATTTATATTTTACGAATCAAGTGCATTTTCCCATAAAGCATCAAAGAAACCGGAAATCTGATTATTTTTTAACTACTTTACATATTAAGTGAAATTACCTCAAATCTCATTAATTTCCTCTCCAATTTAATTGACTTTATGTCACTTGATAGATTTCTAAATCAATTTAAAGCTCATTACCCGCATTAAAACTGCACAAACCCTAACCATGAATCACCACCAAACTGAAACTACAGATCCACTCAAAGCGGTTATCACTGTATCTCAAACATATATGCGGGCAGAGTCCAGTTTAGACCCATCATCCATGGCCATTGAATAGACTTGCTCGGGGTAGTGAATGAGGGGTGGAGAGGGGGAGATATCATACAAAGAGGAGGAGTGTAGAGGAGGAAGTCGGAGTTGGAGATAAAAGCAAGGCGAAGGAGGAAGCATCAACAGTCGACGGCCATTAGCTGCTTATCGCGCTACGTCTTCGGCTGCTGATTCTTTTATATATACATTTTCTTTTTTGATACCCTTAAAGAGGGTTCTAATATACAGAAAAGGTATTTGTCACACTCTTAAATAAATACATTGAAGTATGTACGACAAAGGAGGTTAATACCTTGTCCATTAGTTGTCCGTTTGTCCGTCAATAAAGTATTTATCGGTAATAGTAGATGTTATAAAAAAGTAAAATTACTTATCAGCAAAGCATATATTTTTTATGTGTCCCTTAAGACATTAATTAAAATTCTTACAAATTTCATAGTTTCTTTAGATAAAAATCCACTGAAAGAGTATATAAAGTTTCGGCCTTAAAGGCTCAACTCCCTATTTATTTTTCTACATTTTTTTTGTCATTGAATTGCAGTGAAAAGAGAGGGCGGACTCCAGCCGGCAGTGAGCTCAAGTGTAAAGTTATCAAGTGGCTGCGACTGGCAGTCAGATGGGACGGACACCAGTCAAGGGTTAAAGCCATAGACAACGTCGAGTGTGTTTGGCCATGGCTTGTGACATAAAATGTTATCAGAAAGGATTATGACAAGGCAAGTGAGATGGCAGGAATGAAAGAACGAGGTGAAACACAGCGACTAGAACTGTATCACTGACACAGAGAAATAAGATGACGACGACGACGACGATGATGATGCTGAGATACCGCCGAGATATAGCCGACAACCAAGTGTCAAAGTCGGACATTGGACACGCCATAAAATATTTACACCAAAGGAGCAAAAAGGAGCTCGTGATATCTCAAGAATCTCTCACTTCAGCCGGGGTAAAGTTATCCTCTATTTCTAAGTGGCAAAAAAATGGAAAGAAGGAGTTAGGAATAAGTGTCACAATTGTTGGTTAAATAAGTTGAAGATTTCACACTTGAGTTTGGAGGAGCTCTATGTAGCTTTTTTTTCCAGGAGTTTCGCTGATTTTGAAGGTTTTAGAGAGGATTAAGACAAAGATTTCAGAAAATGTACTCTACATTGTTAAAAAAAGAGTTTGAATAAGTTTCTTATTCATTTTGATTTCTTAAATCTTTATTTAAACCTAAAAACTTCCAAGAGTATTATTCACACTAATTTAAAGTCTTAGATTTCATGTATTTATCATGAAAAACCACAAAAACCATAAACAACTTTAGGCACAGCTACTGCACTCTTGTTTTCTTATCGTAAAACATTTTTATAGTCATCACACTCAAAGAAAACGTACCATGAGTCAAGTGAATCATTTCAAGTTATTTACCAGTTCAACAAGAAAGGGCAGAAGATGACAAAGAAATCACGATCGGTACAAGTAAACACACATATAAACCTATATAAAGTACATGAGTTAAGTGTACGTAATTCCGGTCTATACTTTTCTGGTCTATGGAATGCACTCATCACTCAGTTGTAGAGGAAATGCAGAGAATTTTTTGGTTAAATGGTAGATACACACAATGAAAACTACTAAGCTTTTGAGATGTATCATGGGATAAAATATTTCTTTAATTATTCTAATGATAATAATAATAAAATAAAGATATTTTTATACTTTATGGAATAATATTTATCTTAATTCCCATTTACAAAGATTTCTGAAGCCTAAGAATCAGTTTATTTCGTTTTAAGATCTTAGCTTAACCTAATTAACTAAATGTAGTTAAATTTTCCTTTAAAAAATTCCAAAATCTCTACTCTGACATTGTTTTATTTATTTTTTTACCCCGCTTTATAGTAATTTCTTTGTGTGTACACTTAATTTCTTGTGCAACAGCGTCTTATAACTTCATAACTTTTATGGCCGGCAAATGAAGCAGTTTAGAAGTAGCGACAGTGAGACACTGATGCGGATACAGAGACAGATACAGATACAGATACAGATACGCGCTGAGCTGCAGCTACTCGTAATTAAAAAAAAAAACTGGGGAAGACGAGCCACGGAGGCAGCCCGTGCGGCAATTAACGATGGTTAAGCTGCAAGTATCAGTTCGCTGACAAACAAGCGAGACAAGTCTTGCAACTACACGCAACTGGGCGACAACTAACAACTACAGTTAGTGGGCTTGTTGTAATAACCTTGGCAGACAACTTGGCCAAGAGCAGCTTGCAGCATAAGCAACTAGCCAACTTGAGTGACATTCCTTGGTTGCATCAGCATCAGCATCAACATCAGCAGCTGCTACAGCTTTTGCTGCTTCACAAACTCCTCAATAATGCAATGAAAGCATTTAAACTTCAGCTAGAATATAAAGTCAACTTTATTTTCTCATTTTAAACCTTGGATGCAACATTTATGAGCCAGAAGCAGCAGTTGAAACTCCACCAAAATGGCAAAATCGTGAGAAATTGTTCCGATGCTGGAGCACAAGTTGCATTTGAAATTTGAAATTGTTTCCGCTTGAAGGATTGCCCAATTGTTGATGAGGGTGTTGTTGCAAGTTGCAACTTCAGAAAGAAAACTCTCTGACATATTGTATGTATATAGAGTGTGTGTGTGTTGGTAGAGAAAATGCGCTGAAAATTTCATCTTTCATTTTCGGTTGGGGCGGAGCTTCCATCGGAATGGAAATAGTCAAATTGCTCACTGAACATGAGTTTGGGAATTTATTGAACGCTGTTTGATTGATGAAAGGAAATCAATTTGACCAAATTGGTATTACAATTTTTAATATTAAACTACATCAATGTTTAAGATAAATGAATATTTAATGTAATGAAGTATTAGAAAGAAACTTTTTTATTTAGAAGATATTAAGCATTGCTTTTATAGTATTTTTTGGTTAATTTAATATAGTTTACACGGATTTTAAATCTATTTCATAATTTTCTAGATATCTGTATAAATATTTAACTAAATATTACTTCACAAAACCAAGTTTACCTTTGCTTTAATCCAACAACCTTTTCTACCACCAAATCCCGCCATATATGGTCCATATTTTGGTTATTTTCCAAACAAAAGAGCCGACAAAAAATGTCAATTAAATATGCAAGCCAAATATGGACACACTTAAAGCCAAACAAGACCATTAGTCAGATATTCAGACACAATAAAACAATTTTTTCTACCCTGCAACACAGCAACAAAAGCTCCGCTTATGGGAAGAAAAACAGCTGTTCGGTGGACTTGTTTCTGGAGCAACTTACAAAAGACAGAAGAAAAAAACAAAAAATACAAACTTATAACCACGATTCGTACCAAAAATAAAAACCGTTTGCGTGGGCGTTGAAAGACAATTAGCCGCATGCCGCAAAATCAAGCAACCGAAACTGGTTTATTTTTTTCGGTGAGTCAACTGCAACTCATACGGGTTTCCATGACACGCCAGAAACTAAACCAAAAACCATCATGAATGCAAAGGCAAATACTCGTATTTGATGAAATTCAGGTGAAATACCTGCAGAAATTAGAGGGGGAAAATCGCTCCAGTGGTAGTTCATCAATTTTGTGCTAGCACTTCCTGCAATTTTTCTCGCCGCTCTTCCCTCTTGTGTCTCTGTTGTCAATTGCATTCGACTGGGAATGAGTGCATTCAATTACCCGACCCAAAAGAGCTGAGCTGACAACCATTCAAAATTCTTTTTCTATTTATTTTTACTTGTTTTTTTTTTTTAGACCATTAAAAGCTTTTGCCACACAACAAAATCGATAAGTTTCCGTCTGCGAAAACTGCGAAAATGTTTTGCATCTTATTTTTTTGTATCTGTTGCGGTCTGGCAGGAGAGTTTTTTAAATAAAAATTGCGTTTACATTCGGTTCTTTTTTTATATATTTTTGGAGAGTTGTGTGTTTTTGGTCAGAAAACGCTGAAGGACGGAGGAGAACACATAAAAGAGCTACAGTTTTTTGTATGTAAAGGAGACAGCGTGTTGATGTGGGAAAGTTGATTGAAGTTTTGGGGCGATGCCTGGAAATGTTTTGCATTCATAAAACCAGCTGAGAAAAAACGTCATGTTTTGAATAGCGAAAATTGAGGCGAAATTGGTTTTTTAATGGTCAAGTTACTGGTGATAAAAGGTAACAGGTTACATGAACAAATAATATCAATTTGATGAGATTTGAAATGTTTTAATTGGGTAAAAAAATATTTATATAAAAATTTGTTGGGAAGCTTAGATTGGTTTTTCTATTCATCTTCCTCACTCTTTCTGCATTTTCTATTCATCATTTGACATTTTCTTTGATGCCTGTTTGATTTAAACAAGTTTTCCGAAGCTGCAACGTCTATACAATGCAAAGATATATATGCATATATATATAAATTCATATAAACATATATATATATACTCAATGGCATTACCATAAGTATCTATTGTTTGAAATTAAAAAAAAAAGGTGCACCCACATTGGATATAAATCTGAGAATGACTCAACTGCATTTTAGTTTGAATTTATAAAACGTTGATTTCCTGAACACATAAACAAATCAAAGGCCTATGGTTTGAATTTTTCTTCGAATTCTGTTTTATATTGTTTTAAATTAATAATAAATTTATAATTTCTACTCACTTAATCTGCCAAAGCTGTGCGATAGCCTCTTCTTGAGCTTTTGCAGGGCTCCTCCCTTCTTCTCGCGCATTGTGACGCCTGAAAATAAATGGAGAAAATATATACAAACATTAATTAATTGCGCTAAAATGTGGGAGACTCATTAAATGACATTCAATGATTGCATAATGATCGCTCTCCAATCAAAGTTGGGGGGAAACTTCAAAACAAACAAACAAACAAACAGAGACACAGACTGAGAAAACAAAGCACAGATTTTGTTGTTATAAACGAACATAAATCAGTGGAGCGTGGTCTCCCATAATAAACAGGGTGACCCCAGAGATGGGGGGACACAGACGAGAGCTTGCTGCATTTTCCCCCCAAATGAATAATCAACAAATTGTACAACAAACCGAAACCAAAAATATGCAGCCGAAAATAGAAAATGCATTTCTGAGTTTATTTCAAAGTTTCGTTGGGGATTTTCCTTGTCCCGCTTTTATCCACTATCTAAATATCTATAATTAAGTTTTATTTTTCATGTTGCTGATCAAAATAATATCATTTAGCAATACGCCGGGGCTCATTTTAAAGTTCAGTGAGGCATGAAAATTGTTTTCTGTTCTGTGGCAAGCCGAGGAGGGGAAGGGGTAGGTACTTCAATGGGAGGTGTGTCTGGTTTTTCCTGGTTTGTTGATTGCATTAATGATTTCTGTTTGTGTGTTTTTTCCTATCCTCTATTATTAGAACGCACAAAAATGAGTAATTTATGTGGTTAGATGGAAAAATAAAAGAAAAACAATCAAAGTAGGGCAAAGGTTGGAAATAATAAAGAAAAGAAATTAATTATAAGCGGTAAAATATGGCTGTGATTACATAAATATATAAAAACAAGCCTTTTACAATATTTAATTCCTAAGTAGCTAAGCTTAAAAGTATTTCTAAGCCCCATTAATAATGTTATTTATCTCATACATAACTCCTACATCTCTTATTCAAATTTCCTGCTTGGTTATTTACACTTCCTCATCGTAGTTTTCTTGATTTCAATGGGATTACCACCTCCTAATAAGGAAATTGGCACTTGAGCCATCATTTGTCAAACTCTTCACAACTCTCAAGTCGCTGCACTGACACTGATTGAGATGACCACTCCATAGCACTGACCTCCACAGGCACCAGCATATTCCCCCGACAAAGTGTATATAGAAACCAGTTTCGCTCTGACAATTGCAATATACAAGAAAAGAAAAGTAACTAAAAATTGTCTCCGTCTCTCAATCCATCTAAATCTCGGTTTGAAATGTGTAGTTCTCCTTATTTATTTACCCACACGAGCTGTGTGTTAAATCAGGCGATAAAGTGTGCGACTCTGCAGTGTTGAGATAACTTCCCATTCGATCCCCCTGCGAACTGCTTGGCCGTTGTCAAAAGCAATTTGGCTTAAACAATGCAAGAAGCAAGTCAGCCGAACAATTTATGGCCATGGAGAGTGCGCTTTGCATAACGCTCCAAGTGCACCTCCCACTTCCTTCTTCCCTTCCGGCTGGCCTTTAGCTCGCCTTCAGCTCTTCAGCTGCAACTCAATTACAGGGGCCATCGGAGTCATAACTATAAGCTGTTGTTGACTTCTAAAATGGCTATTCAAAATCATAACCAGGGTATAAAAAAGGGGGAGGTGGTTGTGACAACAAAGAGCCGGGAATGCAGGCAGAAAAATGGGAATGGATGCAAACTAGAAGCCCCAAAAAATCTTTGGAAGAATGGAAAGAAGTAGTAAAAAAAAAAATAAAAAAGAAATTTGATGCTATTATGAGTATATTTTATTTTTAAACAATAAATTATCAGCAGCTTAAGGTATGAGAAACTAATCATTTTATTTTTAGCGTTAGTAGTATTTGACCTATTCTTCGATTTACTCAATTGTTTAGTTTATCACAAACTATTTGTAAGATATATAAGTTCTATATAAAATATTTAAATTTAAAGTGTGCCAAAACTATTTAATCAAGATATTTATTAGACTTTATTATTATTTAAATTTGGTGAATAATATGGAGACTTTAGCAAGTGACAAACATATTTTTAACTCAATGTTCTTTTGTCAAATAGAACCTATATTTTGATACACTTTAATATAGAAATATTTTCGTATTTAAATAATATTTTCTCTCACTGCATAACAAACAAAGAAACCTATATAGCTGCATTGTTTTTGGTCTTGTCTATATATATATAAGTGAACTGGAAATATGATTATGATGACGATGGGGATTGGTGATGGCGATGGCGCTGGTGCTAGCTCTGGCGATGCTAATGCCGGTTGACAGAGCCAGACACCAGGCCAGGCGATTGCATTTAAATGACACTCACTGTATACAGTGATTTGCATAAAATGGCGCCAGCCTTAATAGTTTTTGATAAATTGTTGTCAATATTGTTGCAGCTACAACAACGACGACGACGATGGAGCTACGCCTCTTCGCCAGCTTCCCGCAAACAATTTCAATTTAAGTGGCAGAGTTGTTAACGAAAAACTTATTTAATTAAATGTATGCATTGCGACCAAAAAACTTTGCCCAGCAATGAAGTTGAGAAGTTGTGGCTTTTGTAAAAGTGGCATTGCATTAATGAGTTGCATATGCAAACATCAAACTTTGCAATCAAAATCAATGTCACCGCCAGACGACAACGAGTTCGCCGGATCAAAGGCGAACGCGGGCTATATAGACAGGTAAAGTTGAGTGGCATTGAGTGGGTTCAATAGCCTAAGCCTCCCTCCCTCCCTTATTACTATAGCTATAGCCTCTGTGGGCGTGGCCAGTCAGGCGTGCACAGTGAGCAAAAATAGCAAAAACACAGAGACAACAACGAACGACAGGCGGCAGTCACTCCTGGAAATGTTCGACATCTAATTAGGAAACAAATAATGAGGAGCCACCAAAAAAAAAAAGGAGGAAAAATAAATAATTCAAAATACAAAGGATATTTGTTTTGTATTTCGAGTGGAGGGAACTTGTCGGAATTATGGAAATTATTAGTCTACAGGTCATATATCACTTCCTAATTAGGATAATTATATTTATATTGGTCTAGGAATAGCCAGGACTAGTTTGTGATATAAATATCAAGGAAATTGAGTTGTATTTGAATGCTGATAAATATTGAAAATAAATTATTATTATAATTGAAAAAGGTTAATAACCTTTAAAGAACTTCATATAGATAAATATCTATTTATCAATCGAGAACCTTATTTATTGATTTAATTTAGGCACTAAACAAACTAGTAAATATTACTTCAAACCAGAACAACCCAATAAACCAGGTCAGGTTCCTAGAAATTCTTAATAAACAAAGCAAACCACTTATATTCAAGTGCATATAATTTGTTAATGTTTACCGAGAACCCAAACACAAGACCCCGTACCCCTAGAATATCTATTTCAGCCACAAGTCAAATTAAGCCAATTTATAACGGCTAATAGTATACAATCTGTGCAAGTAATTTGCACATTCTTACCCCTTTTAACAGAAGCGCATTCATTTCCACAAAAACCCAGAACACAGAATACAGGCCAACAATTACCCAACCCAAAGGAAAACATCATCCATCCAACAGTTGACACAAGCCAAACAGCAGCAGCAGCAGGAAAAGCGCGAGCGGCAAATGATATGACGGGCACTTTCCAAATTTCTTGTTAATGACGTAATTACCTACAGCTGAGCAAAACAAAAGCGAGCTGCGAAAAACCCGGCAAGGAAAAGTGGAAAATCGCGAGAGACAGGCGGCACGCGAAAGGAGAGGGAAAACAGAGGGAAAAGCGGATTCCATGGCAGGCCACACGACGTATACGTGACATTTTGGCCACGCTGCCACACACGGCAGGTGCACTGAGGAAAATATAAACATTAAAATTAATGTCTATTTTTTTGGGTATATTTTAAAAAGAATATTTAACTATTTTAAGTAAGAAAAGGCTCGAAAAAATATAAATAAAAATTATATTAAAGAATTTTTATTGATCTTAATTTATTATTAATTTATTCACTGTGCATTTCTTACCCCTTTTCCCACTCCGTGGCTTTTGGCCAACTTGCCCACATTCTCTGATTCAATGCAAGGGAAAATAGAATGGTGAGTAAAAAAAAAATGTGTACAAAATGAAAGGCAAAACTGTTTCTAGCAAAAATATTTTGACACTTTTCGGCGACAAGCAGCTGACTAATTGCAAGAGTTTTGCTCTTTTGGAGAATGCCTCTACAAAAAACTAAAACTACAAAAAAAAAAAATAGGAAAGAATCTCTAAAAATAAAGAGAGCACTGTGTAAAATACAGCAGCGACAGCTGACGGAACTGAAAGTCCAAGAATGCTCGATGATTAAATGGCTTATAAATGACGCGGGCATTTTTCCCGTCCTGGTAAAAAATCCAAGAACTTCCATGCCAAAAATAGGTGAGAGAAAATAAGGAGGAAAAAAACACCAGACACGTGACAAGTGACAAGTGGGGGAGGTGGCGGAGAAAATATATGGGAAATGCCACAGATTCAATCGATTCAACCCCGCCATCAGTTCATGAACTCTCCCTCTGCAAATTGAATATTAAATTTTGCTATGCAAACACAAATTTTATACAAATTTTATTTGTTCTTGGTACATTTTATATGCAGGATTTGCAAAGGAAAAGGTCAGAGGATACTGTTGTGCAATTTTCAATTAATTAAAATGCATTTGTAATTAATTAAATACATGTTTCATAAAGGAATTTACTAAGCGGATAAAGCTTAACATAATTGGAATAGCTTTAGAGCTGCGAAAAAAAAATCTAGACAAAAATAATAAAACTGTGAAAAGAATTACTAATCCTAGCAAATATAAAGTAAACACAGGCTAAACCAAAATAATATCCCTAATAAACTTATATGCTTAAAAAAGCGTAAATTCGAGGCTGTTATTAATTTTCTTTACAACATTTTTTCACGCCAGCATAAATTTTCGTGTTCATATTAACCTTAACCCTTGCCGACCATATCTAATTCCATCATAAACGATTTCTACGCCTACGGCTAGCCCCACATCCATCAACGTTTCCATAAAACGCGCATCATTCATTCACCGAGCAAATAATAAAATTAAAAAACCATCAAAAATACAGCCCCCAGAAGCGTGATTATTTTTTGTTTGAAATATTTATACGATATTTTTTTTCCATTCGAAACACGCCCGAGGGCAAAACACAATTTTATTACCATATAGAACTATTTTTTATCGCCTCGCCCCCATCAAATCTAATCAAATTAAAGTTGGAGAAAGGGAGAGTTCTCCTTGGGAGATGGGGCGTGTTGGATAAGAAAACTTGGAAGGGAAATTAGTCAACCAGTTGCATGTTTTCGTAATAAAGTCGGCTTGGATATATGTATGCATATAAACAATATAAACCAGAAAACATATATATTTTCAGGTGAGTGTATGGGCCACCTGTTTTAATAGTTTTTGCACACGGCAGCCGCCAGCTTTTTGACTGAAGTTGTGTTGCGTGTTCGGCAATCGTTCATCAGAAACTTGCCAAAAGTGGACAGAAAAGACGGACCTGCCAAATCCGAGCTTAATTAAAATTGAAACATATTTTTCAAAGAAAAAAGTGAGGGAAGGCAGCTGTTTTAAGCTGGGTTACATTTTGCAAAAAACATTAAAATAAGATAAGAAAAAGTAGGTTGGGTTGCACATGACGATAAGAAAACAATAAAATAAAATCTCTGGGCTATAAAAAAAAACAGCTGGAAAATTTATACGATAAAATAATATTCAGGCAAAACATTTGTTTAATATAATTAAACTTAATTAGCACCTTTATGGTTAGTTAAATCATTAAATTTGTCTGTTTGATTATTATTTTTATATGAAAACAGTCATAATTAAATGTGTTCTTTTAATTAAATTAAATTTGCACAATAATAAATCTGACATTCATGACATTAACGTTTGTTATATTTTGTTTTCATTTAAAAAGCCTAATTTCTTTCCTTTAGCTCTCAATTTATTTAATTAATTCTCAGCATATTGGCCATATAAATCCAAACAGAGATTCTATCATAAAACCAGCATCAGCCATAAATCTCAGAGTAATTGATTTAGCCTTAAAATTTAATCATTTTGGCATTGCTGCCTGGATGTTGAGGCGGCATTAATAATTAGACAACTGACTGCGACGACTTGGGAAATAATTAAATTGTATTTAGCCTAAAAGCAACACTAAAACTAGTTGACCACACACACAATCTAAACGAGTTGCACTAATAAATCAAATGGAGATAGAAGCCATAATGAGTTTCAGATGCGTTTGTTTCGTGTTTCGAATTAGATAAGCGAGAGGTTCGACCGTGCTAGAGGTTGGGGCTTATCGCCTATTGCCTTCCACAATAAAGCATAATGTCTGATTAAATAAATGATTTCGATTCCCATTCCGACTGGATCGTGGCGTCAGTCAGCGTCAGCGACAGCGTCTTGGGTCAATGTTCTCTAATAAACAAAAATAAAGTTCAATTTGACTTGAATTAATATCAATTGAGGAAGGAGAGAGATTGTTTCGGTTCTCAAACGGGTTCCAGAGTTCCAGAGAACTCGGGAGAACCCAGAGATAACCGGGAGAAAGGGTAAGGAAAGAGGCAGAAAGAACTGGATTGCACAATTTTTCAATTAAATGCAGTTTCTGCTTCTGGCAGTTCGCATTTATATAACTTTTCTCTTTTATTTCTCTCCCTCAGCTGCTGCTCGTGTCAAAATATTTACGCTTAATTTTAATAAAATTTACTTTGATGCCTGCCATTCTTTCGCCTTTTCCCATATTTGTGCAGCATTTTAAACGGGCTTTTTGCGCATATTTTACAATACATTTATTTATTTATTTATTTATTTGCACTTTTTTATGGACAGTGCAGCGGCAGAGGCAGCAAACAAAAAAGAAAATGTGAAATAAATATATGCGCTTTCGGGCTGATTTTTTAAGAGAAGAGAGAGAGACGGCAGGAAGTTGGGGATTTGTGTGTGCTGTGTGTGTGCTGGAATTTAAATTGAGAGTTGAATTTATGGAGGAGTTCTTATTTTATATTATGTGGATATATGCAGGGGCATGAAAATGGAAATATAATAAATTATTGGTAAAATGTCAACGAAAAAATATTGAAGAATTCTGGGAGTTGAGTCAAACTCCTGCCTTTTGAGGCATAATATTATCACATTTCAGACGTAAATTAATATTGCAGGAAATATGCATGTTACCAGGAAAAAACAGCAACTTTTTTCAACTTATAATTATTAAAATATGTTGTTCTTGTACTCAAATATTATATGAATAAAGTGTAAATACAGGAAATCAATGAACTTGTTTACATTTCCCCCAGAACTTCCACAGAAACAACACACCTTTTTCCCCTTTTTAATATCATACAAAAATTTTCCATTCACTTCTTCAGTTTTTTAGCCTCTCACTGATTTTATTTTGTTTATATATTTTAAAAGTGTATGAAGAAAATAAACAAACACTTTTATTACACTGCAAATTCCGCCCAGCTAAAAATAAACCAAACAAACAACCAATTTGATTTTAAATATAATTTATAATAAAAAGAGGTGAAGCATCAATGTTTTCTTGTTTATTTCCCTAAGAATTTTTTCAAGCAGAACTAAGGAATTTTGTAGGCTGATCAAATAAATATATAGATGGATGAATGTGGATTATATATGTTGTGTATATACGCACCGGCACCAAAATTATTGTTGTTAATTTTAGTGGGCTGACTGATTAATTCGGCCATCTTGAGGCTGCTGCTGTTTAACACGAACAAATCTTCACAGTTTAGTTTCTTTTTTGAGTGTTATTTAATTGATTATTTATTTATGGCACGCATTGTTGTATGGGGCTTGAAAACTTCTTTGGTTTTGGTTCGTAAATTTCACTTGTAAACTGATCCCTCGATGGAGATATATGAACTTCACACTCCACGCACTCTCGAATTAAATATATGGTTTTGGTATCAATTCTGTTGTTGTCACCGATTTTGTTATCATCAGACGACGCCGAAGTTGCATGTAAACGAGGTCAACTGTTATCTGCAGACAAAACAACAATAAATCTAGCGGCCACAGACAACAACAAACAGAGCAAACAGAGCACCGCAGAAAAAGTTTGCCAAAGCAACGATATTATTTTTTATGGGCTTTGCCTTTCTCTGGGGTTAGTTCTGTTTGTTAGGGGTGGTTGTGTTGACTTAAAAGGGTTTCTTAATGCAAAAAAATAAGAAGTAAACTAGTAAATATTATTATTTATTCATTGTAAGAATAATATATGAACAAAAAACACGTTTTTCACAAATAGCACAATGTTTTTTTAGAGAGAAAGTTGCTTTTAACAGCTTATAAACATGTTGCTTAAAATTACAATTTATAAGCGGATCATTGTGTATTTTTGAAATATTTTTGTTTGCTGATTTCAGAATTTAAAATTTAAATAAAAGTTAACTTTTTCACTTCGTTATAAAAAACGGCTCTTTTTTTAAGCTTTTTAAAAATGTATATATAATGTCACTGTTATCACTCTTTCTGAGTTTTAAAAAACAAAACACTTTACTCTTGAACAAAAAGAATATATTTAAAAAACAAATAAAGATTGGCAGCACATTCACATTAAGCACAGTTTAGTTTTCATAAAGTTTCACTAAGTTCCTTCTTATTTTTTAAATTTTTTATTTAAAAAAATCAAAGAAAATAAATATTTTTAATAAAACCTTTTTACTTCACACACACACACTTGATATTATTTTTTTCTCAAAGTTTCGCAAATTTTTTGGGTGTTATTCAGATGTGAATTTTTTGCCGGGACGCACAACCTGCCGCCTTGGGTTTCGCACACGAAATGAGGTCAACGAGATACGGGACAAAGGACTCGACGTCCTGCCGCTGAGAAACAGAGCGACAGAGACAGGTAGCCAGAGAGGGAGAGAGACCGAAACTGAGACTGTGACGGCGACGGCGACGGAGAAACGGAGAAACAGAGAATCGCATTCGGCAAACGGAATCGGCAGAGACGTCGGCGTTTTACGTTACGCTAAGCGAAGAAGAAGCGGCTAAAAAGTAGCGCAAGGGCGACCACCGGTGGGTGGCGTTGGGTGGTGGGTTTCCAAGGGGTGGGACAAAATCTCACAGCAAGAGAGAGAGAGCAAGCCCGTGCCGGCATGTGGAACCTAAGAGAGACTGAATTTTGTGCTCTCTTTGATATGAAGGGGGTGGAAAAGACCACCCGCTTACACGGCGTATACGCAATTTTGGTAGTTACATGATGGCTTGAGGGTGAGGGCAGGTCGCGGCGTTTATGACGACAAATCAAAGGGGGTAGGTGGGTGGTGGTTGAGAATCTGCAGCTTAGCTGGGTCAAAGGCAAATCTCGTTAAGAGATCAAAAAAACAACAAGACTCAGGCTCGAGTGCTGCAGGTTTGAGAGTCACAGCAATCGAGACCATTTGCGTCACACACAGAGGCTTTTCCGCTGCAAATAAATGCAAATTTCTAAGGGCACCATCTTGGGAGTCAGCTGACTGAATGAATGGCTGGAAATCGAAGCTCCTAACTCATGGCATAAATTATAAAGAATTTAGCTAGAGTCCAGCTAGCAGCAACATTCTCAGCGATTATATTTAATAGGTTTATTTCTGCCCTCGCTTCTCTCGTTAATCTCTGAACATTTTTCATTCATCTTCTTGTAGACACACTGAGAAGTTCATTATCACGATTATCTCCCGTTTGCCGCCAAATGTTTACACTTCAAAGTCACGCACCGCCTTGAACTCGGACTGAATTTATGATACATATTTATGCAAGTACAGTGGTCAATTTGGGGGGAGTATAGAAGGATTTTTGGAAAGTGTGTAATTTATAATTATTAAATATTTAAATATGAAAGAAAATATTTGAAATTTCGATCACTTTAAGAGTTAGTTTAGTGTATTTTGGGATGGATTTTAGGTTCTTAAATGTGAATTTTATTACTGAATATAATCTTTAAGCTCTTTCCTATTTTCTTATGCTTATGTTTTTAAGGCTTATTATCTCTTGTTCTTTTAATATTTATACTGTAAAATAATATTTAAATTGTTAAATGATTATTTTATTTTTTTTTATTTTTGACTATTGGCTATAGTTTGTTCCTAGATTTTATTCTGCATTATAAAAAAGAATTTATTACAAATGTTTGTATCTTAAATTCAAAACCTTATATTTTTTTAATGATAAATAAAGCATGCTAGTCATTAAAAATGTTCCAAAAAATTGTGTTCGAATATAATATTTATAAACAATCTAAAAACAAGCTTCCACTTCTTTAAGAACATATTTATTTTGCTATGAATGATTTTCCAATTAACACAAATTTAATTTCTGTGTTAATTATACAGAATTCTTTCTTTTAACACCTATAAGATATTGGTTCATCTCTACGAAAAAACGTATTCTTTTAAACTCAATTATTTCTCCATTGACCACTGTATTTCATTTTATTATGAATTGGACAACGTTAAACTGTGGGCTTCGTAATTGCCAAAAAAAAAAAGAAAAGAAGAGAAAAATACACCCGAAGATAGCAATAATAATAAACAGTCATAACCTTCAGTTTCGGCTTCCTTTTCGCCGCTGAAACGCACTTCAACCCGTGCAAAGCCTCGCCAAATAAGCGGAATTCAAATAAAAACGCGGGGGTGCTGAGAAGGGGTTATATATATGGAGGGGAGGAGGGTGTATCCAAAAGGCCAGAAGGGGTTCCAAAACTCGGACTTCTAATTGAAACTAGAGACCGTTGTTGGCTGGGGTGCGCACTTCGGGGAACGGCGGCTGCTCAAATAGCAAACAATTCAAATAAACAAACACAAAACACACACATAGACACACACACACGAGGCAAATAAATAAATAAGCAGGAACAACAATAACGGTCTGGCGAAAAAAAAAATGTATTAAATATGATTATTATATTTATTATCCACCGTTATTGTTGTTCCTGTTTCTGGTTGTTTGCTATTTAAGCTCTGATTTATGAGGCTGCGACAAAAATTTAGACCGCACAAGTGACGTACACGAGTTATGCCAGTTTTAGAGTCACTCAACAGAGAGAGAGCGATGTATGATGCGCGAAAGAGAGGGCTGTACAGAGAGAAAGAGAGAACACATCCGAACGGTCCGAACGCAAAATTGGAACTGTTCGTCGTTAGTTGGTATTTTTAAAGATTTTTCAGCCTTAACACACGACGCGCACAGTGGGACCCATTTGTGGGGTTTCGTTGTAAAACGTATAACTTTTGAATAAAATGAGATATTTTAGAAAATTAAATACGGTTCGATAGATAATTGTTTAAGCTATAAAATACATATATTAACAAGGAGCTGGGCTATTTGGTTAATGATTTATGCCTCATCAAACTTGAAAATTGTAAATATTTATGTTAACAAACTTGTTCGATGTTCGAAGATCTTGTGTATGAACGACGCTTCGAACCTGCTTCGAACCACAATGAAAGTGAATTTTATGTTGTAAAATGTAAAAAATGCTACTTATTTAATTATATAAATTTCTTAATTGACTAATTAAGTGCATTTAAATTTTGTAAATATTTGAAGAAACTTTACAAACAGTTGCAACCTGCAACAGCAGCTGCACTAGCAACATTGCATCAGCAACACAATTTCTTGGCAACTTTGCAGTAGGAAATTGCAGCAGCAGCAGCGACGTCGTGGTGAGTTTTCCTCATCAATTTCCACTACTATGAAATTTCATTCAAGCAAAAAAAACACAAAAGAAAACAAGATGAAGCGCAGCCGGCAAAAGTTTGAACAGCTGAAGACGAGCTTTGTGTTCCGCTTAAATACGCTTCGCATGGCTTACGTCACAAACAAATACAGAGAAAAAAAAACAGCAGCCAATAATGGAGATAAAAAAACAAAAGCCAATAATGGAGATAAAAAAACCCAAATTTATTTTAATAAAAATATAATTAATTCCTTAAAAATATTAGACACAAAAGGTAAATTATTTATTAAATTAAATTGTAAAGAAAGTGGCTTTGTGTGAATTCTTTCTGGCATTGCCAGTACCCTAAATATTTTTAATGTAATGTATGTAATATATAACACTTAAAAAAACTTATTTACAACATTTTTTCAATACAACAAAAAAGCTACTTCAGCAGCCCAAAATGCAGAGCAACAAAAATAATATTAAAAAGTAAACAAATAAAAAAAGAAAACAAAAGAAAGTAAGAGAAGACAAAAAAAAGAGAATAAAGAGAAAATTGCCGACAATGCTTTTTGAGACAAGGAAGTCTTGGCAAAATTATACTCTATATATATTTTTTAAGAAACGGCAACAGCAGACCATTGTTTTTTGTGCAGCAACCGGAGCACCAAAAAGCATGAATCATCAATACGCTCAGAGAGAGAGAGAGCGATGGGGAAATACAGCCAGAGACACAGAGACACAGGAAGAAGAAGAGAGAGAGACAAGTGCAAAGGCATCCACAAACACACAAAGAGAAGCAACAAGAACGGGTATCCAATGAAGGAATGTGGCCACGCAACAACAAACAAAAGAGCGAAAATTTCAACCAAAAATACATCTCTCTCTCACTTGGCTTCCACATGCTTTTTCACCACTCTCTCCAAAGAGAACTTGAAGAGCAAGCAAGTAAGAGAGAGTGCGAAGAAAGGGGTCCGGGGCCATTGGGGCAATCGCATATTTTGGTGCTCTATTTTAAATTATTAATGAGCGGCTTGTTCAGTTATTAAAAGCCTGGGAAATATCGAAGCAGAGAAGCCAGTCGTTCTCTCTCTGGCACCTTTTCTCTGAGAAATTCCCCAGCGACCGAATTTGCAGAGCAAAAGCCCCGAGATGCCCGACCAAACAAAAATTTGATTAGGTTTTTTGGTATCTCGGTATCTTGAGTTCTCTCCATTTGATTGCGAACCTTTGTTGGCAATAAAAAAAGGTAACAACTGTTTAATGCCTTTCGGAAGACAAAAAAATTACGAAGGCAAAGATAAAATAAAAGGGATTGTTACACCCACTCGTCGTACTTAGGGATAGGTTAAGGTTTATCAGGACGATTTCTTAAGTGGGTTCATCAAGATGGCATTAAGTTGAACTTTACTTGGAGAACTGAAGCTTTGGGAGACAATTTCTAAGCAGAGGTATTTTTCCTTTAAGATTATTATCATTTTCTTGAGGAAAATGCCTAATTATTTTATGTAAATTCAAGGTATAAAAAAAGGAACTTGCTGCTTAATCTTTAGATAAATCTAAAAGATCAACAAAATTGATTAGCTAGTTACCTTTGGGATTTTATATATTCTAGATTGATTTAAAATTGCTGTACATTTATTATTTTGCAGCTTTTTTCCTCTAAAAAAAAAAAACAGGACAAAACACATCAAAAGTCAAGTAAACTTGTCAAACCCTTGCAACCATTTTCCACACCCTTTGCTTTCTCTCTCTTTCTCGAAAAACCCTTATCAGTTTTAGGCTCGCAAAAAAATATCAATCATTTCCACCGACCTGACTTTTCGCAGGACCCACCACCACCACCTCGCGCGTCCGTCCTCCCCGTTCATTTCAATTACCCGAACCCTGGCTAATTTGCATTTGGATCGCCCTGAGGCCCGAAAAACCGTACCGCAAAAACCGCACCTGGAAAAACTTTTGCGGCTGCCTCTGCCATGCGAGGAAATATATAAATTTTGTAGTCATAGAGGAGGAGGAGCTATGCTTTTGGGCCCAAAAGTGTTGCATTTGTTTAGGCTGCCGAGACACGCACTCAGGAGTCCTGGTGCTCCGCCCCCCAGTTCAGCTTTTCCTGCTTCTTGTTTTCCTCATGAATACCGCGCTACCTGACTTTTCCCTCGGGTGACCAAAAAGGCAAAGCAACAGTCACAGTCACAGGCTGAGCAAACAACAGTAGGCTAAAAATTGCGTGTGAAATGGTTTTAACTTTTGCTTTTTATCTCCAGTGTTGCACTGGCACGTGAGGGTCTCTCTGGACTTTGGACTCTGGAGTGTGTGGGTGTGTGTAGGGGTGTGAGGGTGTCCTTATAGAAGTTACGCATACGCCGTGTTAACGCTAGCCGATTCAGGCTGCCAACTACCAGTTTCTTCTGGTTTTTATTCGTATATTGCAGGCTCTGAACTGGAAAGGAGCAAAAGTTGGCAGACACTGATAAAAATTTGTATAGTTATTATTTTTTGAGAATTAATTTGAGGTGAATAAAGTAGGAAAGTACGGATATAAGAGTAGTATTTCAATATATCCTATATTTCTTCTAAATTATTTCTTAAAAATATAAAACATAAACCCAATTAAACTACATACTACTTAAAGATTTCTCCCAGTTTACCTGCGTGTTCTCGTGCCGCTTTCCTCACAAACACAGTTTTCATCTGGCAACAAAAAGTAAATCTTCTTTCTTTTCCCCCCATATTGTTTTAGTTGACATTTTATTTCTTACTTTGCGTAGGTAAATTTAATGGAAAACGACGTGCCGTTGCCCCTTCTCTATTTGTATAAGTATATTTCCCACTCTGGCCCTGAGAACAAACTTTCTGCATTCCGAATGAATTTTATTTGAAATCGAAACGGATTAAGGGCACAGGAAAAATAAGCTGGTGCTGCTGCTACTGCTCCTCCTACTTCCTTCCATAAAGGATGCTCGGCCAATCAATACGGAAAAGGGGGGCGTGTGTGTGTGTTTATTTTTCGGGGGTCTCGGCCAAAATGGACTGGCCAACTTAATTGACTTTTGAAGTGACTAACCATCAATCCTGCACCCCGTCCCCTCCCATTCATACCAAGTACACATGTGTGTGTGTAAGGGCGGAGCACATAAAATCATTTAAATAATAAATGCGGCCAAAAGTTTATACGGTAAGGGAAGAGAGAGAGACTAACTGAAGCTTAGCATGTAATCAAAGTTTGGCTAATGAAAACATTTGCAAAATGTTTGCCCCAAATCCACATGCTTTGCTTCTTTTATTTTATGGTTACACGCGGGGAAAATATGTTGGTATTAAATATATTTACTTATGTTTAATAATATAATTATCAAAATTTATTAGGAATTTAACATGATTTAATTTTTAGCTGCTGTTTGGGTAATGGCCTTCTGTGTAACTGGTGAGGCAGTAATTGTTGTAGTCACCAAGGAATCCTGGGAACTCTTAAAGAAATACATCAAAAAACCAGCAGATAGTATAAGATGAGCACTCAGTATTCCAAAAATAAGAAACCTTGAGTATTTAGAGTTCCTTAAAGCCAGCTTCATAACATCTATCAATACAAATCCTGTAAGCGAGGTCGCAAGGATCACCAGGAGCCACTGCATCATCGATATACTGATCACGCAGAGTATAGAAACGGGTATATATATAGCCAAACTGTAGCCATAAATGCATATCAGGGAAAGGAGAGTTGGAGTATAACTGGCATTATTTAACTCCAAAGAATCTATCGATTTCAGGCTGTACTTGAACAGGACCCACAGAACAAGAGGAAGGACAATGATATACAGAAAGATACAGGTGGCTGCATACAAAACCAGTTGAAAGTTATAATGCCAATGGTAGTCGTCGTTGGCATAATGCAAATAACTGACTATATTGCCACTAATGGCTATGGAGAAGATCAGGGTAACACTGATCCAAAAGGGACCATAAAGATCTGGGTTCTCGCCCATGTCCTTGCGCAGATAATTACTCGGTGCCAGCTTGATAATTATAGAGTTAAGGATCCGTTGAAGGACTATGAAGGTGTCCACATTGAAGTACTGCTGGTAGTACTCGAGGGTGAGAAGGGAGAAATGTGCCTTGTCAGCTTCATCTGGAGCTTGACCAGTGACTTCTTCTATAACAGTTTTAACAGGTTCGTCTAGAGTTCCGATAGTCAAAGAATTAACCTCGATGTGGGCAGGAGCTTCGGTGTTATATTCCCGAAATTGCTGCAAGTTGTCGACCGA
Source organism: Drosophila punjabiensis (assembly GCA_008042585.1). Lineage (NCBI taxonomy): Eukaryota > Metazoa > Arthropoda > Insecta > Diptera > Drosophilidae > Drosophila > Drosophila punjabiensis. The sequence goes on from VNJR01005367.1 coordinate 32,435, forward strand.
TACTGTATTCATTTTATATGTTCTTGGATTCTAATTTAATGCAAATACATCTAGACTTGACTATATGTCAAAAACACATAAATACCACAGCAAACTTGGATAAAGTTTTAAAAGGGTTTTTTTTTTAAATTCAAATTTTAAAGATTTGTTTTTCCCTGTGTACTTTTTGTGGGTTCCATAAAATCAATAAACTTAAATAACTACAAATAAGTGAGAAATTGGGGCACAGCCAGTATAAGAGGATGGGCTCTGAGCTCTGGTAAAACTAAATGCAATTACCTCCCACGTAATCCTCCTCTCTTTTCCACAGGATTTGGCCAAAACCAGAGGGAGGACCAAGCTGAGCTGCAATTTTCCACACATTCTGCTCTCAGTGCTTTTCCCCTTAAATATATATATTTATATATGAAGTATACACATATTTGCTAATGAGATGGATTAAGGACCAAAAAGTTGTGGACAAAGTTGACCTCCCCCAAAAAGTCGCCCTTCCTTTACCCATAAAACCGCAATAATAATTCATGTTTATGTCAGCCAAATAAATATGCTAAATATTGTTTGCTTGTGTGTTTGTTGTGGTTTAGTTACGAGGTTTTCCCAGAGATGAGGAAGGAAATTGACAATTTCCTGCAGCGAGAAAGGGAGAGCGGATGGCGGTGGGGCATTAAATCGGATTTAAATGCGTCTGTTGGAAATATATATGTATTTAAACCAATTAAAGGCAAACCAATTGGATTAAAGAATACAAATAATTAAAATGTTGATTGAAAATATATTTGTGTGTATTTAAATGCTGAATAAAAGGATAGTGATTAAGAGAAGTGAAGCTGTTAGGGATTACAAATAATTTACATATTTTGTATTAGAATGTTCTTAGATAACTTTGGTGTAAATATAATAAAGTATCTTTTCCCCTTATCCGTTGAAAACTTCACACTTTAACCAAACAAATAAAGTCTAGACCCCTTCAAGATCATTAAATCAAAGCAACTCAATCGTAAGAATAATTAAAAATCCCCCTCCGCCGCTTTATAATGTCATAACATTCAGAATACTGTGCACATTGATTTCCTGCCCCTTCAAAGAACGGCGGTTCCTTCTCCAGTCTAACATTTCCCTCTCAAATAAACCAATCGACCATGAACTGCCCCTGTTCCGCTCTTTCGCAGCCAAATTCCCATTCCATATGGAAATACACTCGTATTCCCGCAATCAACAATGAACGAAGCACCAACTTCCGGTCTCACTTTCATTCAATTCTGCCCTGCAACTTATTGCAATGAAAAAAGAAGCAAAAAAACGCAAAAAGAAAAACAAATGAAAAAAGTCGCATAAAATGCAAAGCGTTCTCGATTCCACTAAAAAGGTCTATAAACATTTTGAGTCATCAACTTGGCCTTTTATGCCCAGTAAACGTAGACGGGTATATAAGTTGTAGGAAAATGTGGGAAATATTTCAAATTCTGTTCAATTTAGTATTGGTAATATTTAAATTATGTTTAGAAATAAGCCAAAAATTGATTATTGATTGGTTAAAGTGTTTTAATAAGTTTTATTTGATTCTTAGTTTTACTTATCGATTTAAATACCGAAACACTAGGCTTTATTAATGATTTCCCATCTCTAATGAACAAAATGATCAAACTTTTAAATGTGGAAAAATGTAAATAAGGAAATATGTAAAAATGGAAGTATTGAAAGCATTTATTTTCTCTGATATCGATAAAAATATTAAAACACTCGGATTTATCGATTTCTTCCCATCACTAAGAAAATAAAATTAAATACATTTTATCAATTGTTAATTGTGACTAAGAAACTGTAGAATTAATTAGAAATCATCGATGTATCATACACGTAAAATTTTGTTGATATCGTTTAAATATCGAATTAATCGGTATAATCGATTTTTCTCCCTCTCTATGGTATTTCATAGTCGTGGCACCTTTTTACCATCACCAAGAGTGAGAACCAATTTACAGCTATGCCCAAAAAGAAAACAAAACAATTCGGAACGAAACGGAACAGAATTAAAGCAAACAAACAGCACGCACAAGCATTTAATGGAGGCCAGTATGGGGGATTGTGGCAGATGGTGATGATTTTGGAGGGGCCACAGTTGAAAATAGGAAGAACCACACACACACATGAGGCTGGGTGTGCTGTGTGTGTTTGCACATCGAATTGAATGGGAATAAAATGCAAGAACGGAAATCAGAATGTCTCAAGTGCTTTAATTGCCCGCAATCCAACAGATAGTTTTCATTTGCACAAAACTAATTTGAGGGCACAACTCTCGAGTGGAATTAAATATGTGAAAAAAAGGGAAAATAGAAAAAGGGGGAAAATAGTATGAGGGCGACACTTGATGAATGTCTCAAGTGCCTTTCGAGTGCTAATTTCTTTCTATATGAATTCATGGGAAAATTAAGCACTATGAACATGGAAATATTTTATTTAATTGGAATTAAAGTAATAATAAAGGTAAATAATATATTTTAAGAAACAAACACAAAGGTTAATTCTATATTTAACACACACATTTAATTAATTTTACAGCCTTTACATAAATTTCCATAAAATTCAGAGACAAACAAATTGCTGAAAACTAATTAAACCCCTGTGATGCTGTTCCTGCTTTTTGGGTGAGAAAATCTGAAAACAAATTTCTGGCCTCAATTTTGGAACAATTTAATTATGCAGGCAAACAAGCTAATTTGACAAAGTTTAATAGAGGATTTTTTAGTTGCAATTTTCTCTATATATAGAATGTAATTTAATTGCCTGCAAAGATCTGCAAACAGAATTTTCGCAAACTAATTAGACGGCCAACTTTGTTTTTCAGGGTTTCTTGTGGGCCAGTGTAAAGTTGAGCCAACTCCGTACTCACTTTAAAATTTGCATAATTAGACAAAAGAGTTTGGCTGGAGAGTTGAGCAGCCAAGGAGTCCTAACAAGGAAATGAACTTCCTTTCAGGCTATCTCTCTGCACACTCCCACACTGTTTTTCCTTCAAACATTCTCCATTTTCCATTTTCCATTTTGCATTCTGTTTACTTTTCGATTCAAGTTGCAACTTTTGTGGCTCGCAAATCTTTTTTGCTCATAACCAACTGAAAGCTAGGCTAAAAGCTAAAAACTGCAGTTGGTTATTTATTTATTTATTTGCTTGTTTGGCTTCTTGGCTTCTTGGCCAACCCAAAAAACTTGGCCAAAAATTATGTGTATTTCTCGAGTTATGAAATTTATTACCCGCCTATCTTTCTGGCTTCCGCTTGCTAGTTTTAATTGGAGGCACATTTAAGCCATTTCTTGGAATATCTCACTCGTGTGTGTCGTTTGATTTTGATTAATGGAAATTCGAGAACAAAACCCCAAACAAACAGACAAGCAACTAATGAATTTTTGGGCCGAGGGACTTTAACAGCGGGAATTCTCAAAGTTTTCAATGTTATTGAGTTTCACGTTGATTAAGTCTGAGCTGAGATTTAATTAAGTTACTTCAGGTTAATTACAAAGCATTCTCCCAATGATGTCATCAATGCAAAATCATTGAGAAAGCCTTGAATTTGATTTAATTGCAAAAGGCATTTCATTTATCGACAGTTCTCGTTTGTGTCGTTTGTGGCAAGAACTTAATTAAGCATCAACAGTATCACAGTAGATGAAAGGTGTAAATATTTCTTCATTTTCCTTCACTTCTGCCAGAGAATTTTCCCTGACCGACACACACACACAATCCAATCAACAATGGAGCGAAAAAAAGAGCTGCAGAAAAAAAAAGAAAAATACAGGAAGGCAGGACATGCAACCATGTCGATCCTGGGCAGGCGCTGAGAAAATTAAAAACTCTCCTTCTCGCAAATGCACAAAAGGGTTAAAACGGGGTTAAATGGCTTAAGCGATGGGCGGCCCTCGGCGTGGGAGGCGTGTCCATCGTTAGGGGCCAATAAAAGAACGTGAGTAATGCACCAAATGGCGGCAGTCGAGCGCGTAGCAGGTCATAAATTGATTGAACCAAAAGGGAAAATTGATATAGCAAAAGGATGAAGCAGGAGGAAAATATCAAGGGAGAAGTATGTAAAAAGCAGGAAGAACACAGAAACAATAATTAAAGGAATTGGGTTTTAAGCAAATAATTGCTTTTGGAATGTTCAAAGCCTTTAGAATCTTCATAAGCATTTCATAGGATGGTAAACCTTTTCGTTCTTTTGTTTTTAAATATTTTAAAATATCTTGAACTATTTTTTCTTTTATTCTTTTAAAGAAAATTCTGATGGTTTAACCCTTTCTTTCAGTGTCCCAATATCGAATAGATCTCCAAGAAATATTTCTGCAGTGCACGACAAAAGAACCCATTGCAGTTGGAAAAGCGAGAACAAGGCAACACCAACACTCTGTGTGTGAGTGTGAGTTTGCGATACTGAACTGAGCCCACGTGGCGTATGAGTGACGTGAATTTATGTAAGCTGTCGCGCAGGGGAACCCAGAGGAGGGGAAAACTGCTTAACTTGCCACGTTCTAATCAGTGAATGCAACTGCAAACATTTTGTTTGCCTGCTGCCCCAAAGTTGCAACAGAGGAAAACGGGGCAAAGGGAGGAGCTGTTGTGTTGTGGGAAAACCGGTTTCAGTTGCAGTTGTTCACCTTCAGCGTCCTTTAAGCCAGTCAAACGGGAGAGTTATCAGGACGGGGAGAGACTGCGGCAAAGGGAATGGGCTTTCCAGGGAGAGGGCCATGCCATGCCTTGCCATGCCACAACAACAACACACAGCCCGGCAAACACAGACAAAACCAAACACACAAAACGAACCAAAGAGCCGACACCAACCGAGAAAACTGAGAATCCAGAACCGAACACAGGCGGGAACAACAAAAATAAACGCAGGGGGAACAAGAACAACAAGAAGTGTTTGGAATGCACAATTGAAATTGAGATTTATGTGGCCATCACCAGATACCCTAGAAAAAAGGGGTAAGCTATAGAGATCAACAGGGAGAATGACAGGAAGTCACTGGGGGGTATCTCAATTTAAGAATAATTTCTAAAATTTGGGTTCGAAAAATCAGAAAGAACCGTTTTAAAATAAAATTATAGAAATATAGAAAGAAATTAGTATTCATAAACATGCTGGTTTATTTTTATATTTATTGTATTGTATTTGATTTCTGTTTAATCATAATTTCCACAAAGGTATTAGAAATATTGTTTATCCATTTGCCACCCACAAAAATGGACCAGAAAATGCCATTAGCAACGTTTCCTCCATTTTTGTAAAAATTGTCATTGAGTGAACTGCAAAATTACCAGAATTAAAAGTTGTTTTAAACAAAAACTGCTTTAAATAATTCGAAAATCCCTGGTACCACATTTGTTAAACCACCAAGTACCACTAAATAAATTACGCACAATGATCATTATAGCAGATCACAATATCAACCTGCATTGGTCCCATTTTCTATCAATATGCAGATAACATTTTCCTCTGAATCTTTTTCCTAAAAAACCCCCGAGTGTAATACCTTCAAAAAAATACTGCTACCCTGGAAATCACAAATCAGTAACTGCATTGGCCAAATGCTTGGCATGCTGCTGCTGCTGCTGTTGTTGGTAACACACACAGCTTGGAAAACTCAGAGCTTGTGGCGTGGCCAAGTCAGAGGAAAAGCCGAGGAAAGAGAGGGGACACAAACTGAGCTGCGAGTGAATGTGTGGATGTGGGTAAACCAGAACCAGTTGAGTGGCAGACAGGCAACCGGCGAATCTCATTCCGCTACCAATTCCAGACTCTCAAATCGGTGACACAACAACAATGGAGGCACCTCACTTGGAGATTGGAGTTCGCAAAAAGAAAAGAAGAGCAAATGAGTAAAAATAAAAAATAAAATAAAAAGAAAACCAAGTACTACAGCGTCGGCAATTACAATTCAATTAATGCGCTTAGTGCAATTCCTCTTCGCCTCCGTTCTCCGGCTGCATTCTTTGCCTTCTATGTGCCCACTTATACCTTTTCGCAGTATAGTAAACACATGATAAGAAGCACTGGCGGAGAGAATTACTCAAATGGAGGCGGGAATTACTCAAAGGGCAGGGAAAAGGCTGAGGAGAAACGAGGTCCAAGAACTTGGAAATTTAATCGCTGCCGCACAAAGTTAAACGACCGCGCAAGTTGCTTAAGACGCTGGCAGCAGCGTCGCAGACAGGGTAAAAAAGTGGGCGGTAAGCGAAGGCCAGTCGGAGGAGGGCGTGGCACGCTGCCTACATCATCATCAAACAACAACATCATCATCATCATCATCGCCCAAACGTCGTTGTAATCAGCTCATGTGTGAGCGAGAGTTCTTGCCTTCCACCCAAGAGGCCAGGCAAGCAGCAGAGTCTTAACCCTTTAAATTTAAATACGAAATAGGAAGGGGTTAAGTTTTTAAAATCCTTTTTTTTTAATTTTATATACTAAGAAAATTTACATTTTAAAAATTTAATAATAATTTTTAAGCACTTTAAGCTTTTTTTTGATAATTTTTTAACTTTAAACACGGGTGAGAGAATTGAGGTAGAAATTCTGGGACAAGTTAAAGTATTTATAGTTTCTTTTTCGTCCTAAAAATATTTTAAACTTATTAACAAGGTCATATTAACCTAAAATAGTTTGAAATTTTTCAAAATTTATAGTTTCCAACAAGCTGTTAATTTTATTTTGATAATTTTCAACTTCGAACATGGGTAAGGAAATTGATGTACAAATTCTAGGCCAAGTTAAAGTATGTAAAGTTTCTCTTTCAGCCTAAAAAAATTGTATTAAAAATATTTTAAACATATTAAAAAGATTATATTTAAAATCTAAATAGTTTGAACTTTTTCAAAATTTAAATTTTCCAACAAGTTCTTAATTTTTTTCCCATATAACTTAAGGTTAAGGCTAAGAAAGAACCACTTCCCACCCTGACTTGCTTCCTTTTTCTTCCCTTTTTTTTAACTTCTATTTTACATTGCATCCTTAGAGCTGCCTACACTGCTGCTGCTTCTTCTTCTTCTTCTTACCACACACACGCACACATGGGTGTTGTTTTTCAGGTTGTTAAGGGGGGCCCAGAAGATGGTTGGAGTCTTTGTTCAAACAAGAAAAGGCAGCGATTGCACAATGAACGGTTTTAAATTGCATTTTATTTAATTAAGCTAAAGGCATAAAGGGAGAAATTGAGACTGGGTGGAAAAGTCGGAGAATATATATGTACACACTACATATATTCGTAAGAAGTTTTCCTTATTTTCTTTAAACAAGCAGCAAAACTTCCTGCCGTGGTAGTTGAAGTCTCACAACTTCTTTTGACTCTGCAAAAGATTTGTTTTGTGGAATCGTTTGAATTTGCTTTTTAACTGCGAAAAGAATAAAAGTTTATAAATAAAAACAAAATAAAACTTTCGTTGTAAGCTCAGAAGTGATCAACAATAAGCTGGAAAAGGTTTAATAAGTGGAAGTTTTTTTTATTGAAAGAAAGTTTATAATAAGGTGCCAATTAATTAGTGAAGTTATATATCTTACATTAATTCTTTTTTATTATTTATTATACAATTAAATTCTTCAGAAATTACTGATTATACTTATTCTCAGAATGCAAATGAAATCACTTTTTGAATTACAAAGAAAAAGTCTTATAAGTCTCATTGCTCGTTGAGTGCAATTGAAATAAGTTTTATTTGTCTGGAAATCTCTTTTTTTTTTTTGCTTTTTTCAGCGACCCTCTACTATGTATTATTTGCAAAATTTCTCTAATTAGCAAACAATAGCATTTGCCCATCATCTCAGTTGACAAACGACAAACTTTTACACAAAATCCTCGTGTTGTATTACACTTTAAGCAAATAGAAAAGAGAGCCCTGATGCTCGTTTCGCTCTCTTCCCCTTAGGTTTTCCATAGCATTTTCCCTCCCATTTTCCTCTCATAGGTCGCGTTAGACGAGAGACGAGTCCCCGAACTAGCGTTAAAGTTACATAATAAAACTAATAATAATTATCAACGCCATTGTCAGGACATCAGCAGAAAAACCAAAACAAACAGAGGACAAGCGAATGGAAGCCATAGAGAAAGCAGAATAGAAAGTTAAGTGTAGGTGTAGGGATGCACAGAGAGAAAATATTGAGGAAATTTTAAACAATTCTAATAGTATATTAATACAGTTTTCTAAATGCATTTTATTTATAAATGCGTAAGCTTAAACCTTGATATTTTTTCAAAGAGCTTCTTAAAATATCAATCATAACTGAGAACCTGAGAACATTAAAAATCCTGTCTGCAAGTCTTTCTTATTCGTAAGAGACTTTATTAGAATATCTCTCCAATTTTCTCTAAGTGTAACCACAAAAAAAAAACTTTTTCTGTTGTTGGTGTTGGCCTGAAAGAACAACAACAACTGCCAGTAGTTACACCATTAGCTTGTTGTTGATGTCCTGACCAAAAACTCCCCCCAGCCTCTAGTCCTGCTTGACATTGCTGAGGATGCTGGGGGATTCGCCTACAATTCTGGGACTCGCTCCGATGGCTTCGCCTGCCCATCATCATCGTCCTCGTCGTCATCGTTGTCATTGTCTCCTGGCAACAACACCACCACGAGAATCAGCCACAATGAGCGGCACAAATGGCTGACGGGACGGCGGACAATAAAATGTCATAATGAAAGTTTGCTTCTTTTTTATTT
>VNJR01005370.1:0-10952 GCA_008042585.1 Drosophila punjabiensis
CTCTCGCTCGTAATACAGCAGCGCATACTATGAGCATCCTTTCGATAAGTTTATGCAATGATTCCGTCTAAAGTCGATTACAACAAGTTTGTAGTAACGCCTAAAGATATTTTGAATTGGTTGGTTGCATTTCCTTACTTCTCTGCCCAATTCATCCCACAGTAATTCGATAGGGTTACAATCAGATGATTGAGGAGGGCATTCTTTTCTCATATTTTTAACTCTTCAAAATATCCGTCTCTCGCTCGTAATACAGCAGCGCATACTATGAGCATCCTTTCGATAAGTTTATGCAATGATTCCGTCTAAAGTCGATTACAACAAGTTTGTAGTAACGCCTAAAGATATTTTGAATTGGTTGGTTGCATTTCCTTACTTCTCTGCCCAATTCATCCCACAGTAATTCGATAGGGTTACAATCAGATGATTGAGGAGGGCATTCTTTTCTCATATTTTTAACTCTTCAAAATATCCGTCTCTCGCTCGTAATACAGCAGCGCATACTATGAGCATCCTTTCGATAAGTTTATGCAATGATTCCGTCTAAAGTCGATTACAACAAGTTTGTAGTAACGCCTAAAGATATTTTGAATTGGTTGGTTGCATTTCCTTACTTCTCTGCCCAATTCATCCCACAGTAATTCGATAGGGTTACAATCAGATGATTGAGGAGGGCATTTTTTTCTCATATTTTTAACTCTTCAAAATATCCGCCTCTCGCTCGTAATACAGCAGCGCATACTATGAGCATCCTTTCGATAAGTTTATGCAATGATTCCGTCTAAAGTCGATTACAACAAGTTTGTAGTAACGCCTAAAGATATTTTGAATTGGTTGGTTGCATTTCCTTACTTCTCTGCCCAATTCATCCCACAGTAACTCGATAGGGTTACAATCAGATGATTGAGGAGGGCATTCCATATATTTGAGTTCTTTCTGCTTCGCTTTGGCTGCTATGTAATTCCGACAGAATTTGGAAGTGTGCTTGGGATTGTTATATTGTTTAAAAATCGAATCCACGACCAACAATTCTTTTCCCACATGGAAAAGCGTGTCGCTGGAGAATGTTGTGGTACCGTTTTTGTCCATAATTTCTTCGATTTGCAAAAGATCTCCAAATTTGACACCAGAAAAACATCCACAGACCTTGACTGACCCTTCACCATAGTTGACTGCTGCAATTACGCATTGATTAATCATGCGTTCACCAACCACACGTCCGTTAAAAATTTCAAACTTCGATTTTATTTTTTTTTTGCCAATTCAATATTTTAACTTTGTTTTTTTTTTTTAAAAGTAATGGTTTTTTTGGCGGCGATGCATCCTTTAAAGCGGTAAGCGCACACGTCGCTGTACCGTTGAAACAGATAATTGTGTTTCCCGTGTAGAATTTCGTTGCTCACGAATTTCTGGAGCTTTACGAGTACGATTTCTTTTGCTTTCAACACAGATTAACTTGTTCGGTTGTTTTGTAGTTGCTTTAGATCTGCCAGAACGATGGCGACTCTGATTACATTCTGTTTCGCGCTTTTTTTGCAACGGTCCCATGACTTCATTTTGAGAAACATTGAAACATCTCCGTGTAATGCAATAACTGCTCGTGTTTCTACACTTGGCTCTGCTTTTCAATGCGTCCCGTCGTGACACGCTACAACTCGATTTCCGTATCTCCTCACCATGTCAGACCTAATACTACTAGTCGTGTTTTAAATTAACTTTCGTATGTCACTCATGCTTAATAGAATATAATGAATAGCCGACAAAATTGCGTTAAATTTAAAAATGAACCCAAACTTTTGACCGGTAGTGTAAATAAAATGTATAAATCCCTTTCAACAAATCATAAATTTTACAATCAACTTCCTTTTTTTCTGACAGCCGTAGCCTCATTTCATAATTTCGTTGGATAGCTGGAATTATGGATAAATCTAAATATTATATTATAATTATATTATAATATTAATTATATTATAATAATAATAATATTATAATTATATTATAATAATAATAATATTATAATATAATGTAATATAAAATAATAATAATATATTATATCTTATCATTTTAATGAGTTCACTACGATCAATATCATTTAACTTCGGGACAATGTCAAAACATCCATCATCCTTAAGTACATCTATACTTAAGGACATATTTGGTATGCTCTCATCACTATCAATCTGATTCCCAATATGTATATTTTAATGTTCTGAAATCTTTGTCTATCTACCAAATATATTCAATAAAATTTGCAATCTTTTTAATGGGTCGCTATCTATGCAAAGGATCACTAACAAGAATTACTTTCAATATTCATTGGGTCTCTGTCACTGTTCAATGGGTCACATTCAATTTTCAATGGGTTACTTTCAATATTTCTAGATAAATTAATTCCTTCTCTCTGATTCTTAAAAATCAATTTTATTCAAAAGTTGCACAAACACATCCGGCTTAAGAGTACATTAGTCGCGACATAATTATTTGGTACAACGAAAAACGAAGTTTACTTTTCTATGTTCTGAAAATCAAGCAACACAAGTTTTTCCAAATGTTTTAAATTCACACCACAATATTTTGTCTGGGTCAATACACCGTTAGATTTCTTAAAGGGTATCGCCACACGCTGGATTAAATTAACGGCGCTGTCGGCATCAAACATCGCAGAAAGGAAGGTTATTTTGTTCTTCTGTCACCGATCAGTGCAAACATAACGGGATAAACAGCTCATATTTCGTCTCGTCTAGTTGTTGGCTGCTCCCACGACGCTCGAATCCCTTAACATATGCTAAAGGGCTCCACAGGGAAAGCAGGATTAATCTTCTTTTCCAGTGTCGGAGAACAAAACCATAAGCAGCTTCACCATTCAAATGTCATCCGTCGTTTTGCTGTCGTTCTGCATCAGTCTGCAGAGCATAGTATTTCTTCTTCTTTCAATGAGTGATCGATATCAACCAAATCGTCTCGCAGAAGAACCCGTCTAGAACGTGTCGGCCTTCAAACCCAGCCTAAATTTGTCAGTCTATATATGACTGATAGTTAACTTATAGTAGACGATTTAATACACTTATTATTAATCTCTTAAGGAGAAGTTTATTGAACAGTGAAGTTATAAATTTTATTCAACAAAATTACCGATCGTTCGTGTCGCACCTACATGATATAGTTCACCGATCCGGCTCGTTCTAACTTATACGAGTGAGAAAATATAGAAGACTATCTGCAAAGTTTCATTTAGATAGTTTTAATACTGAGGGACTAGTTTGCGTAGAAACGGACAGACGGACATGGCTAGATCGACTCGGCTGTTGATTCTGATCAAGATATATATTCTTTATAGGGGCAAAAATGCCACCTTCACTGCGTTGCAAACATTTGACTGAAATTATAATACCCTGCATTGGTGTAAAAACTAGTATAATATCTCATATATATATGAAAAAAACGATCAATTTTATTATTAATTAATATTTTTTGAAGCTTTGCCGAATACAAATACTCGCAAGTTTATTTTGTTTCTCTCATCGACCACTATAAATGGCGAGTCGATAGTGGCCAACAATCAATAGCAACGATATTGCCGTTAATTGTCTAGTCTACTATAAATTGGTAGCCTCCTAGGTACATTTTTTACTGATTGATAACCCAATATATATGTAAGGAGGAACTTATTTTCCGTTGTGATTTAGTTATGTTTTACACAGCTTAGTCTTCTGCTGGTGTACACTAACAAAAAATAATTAAATTTAGTTATACGATTTTTTGAATATTTTAGTTTTTTTTTTCATTCTTGGAATCTTTATATATTTTGATTTACTTTATTCCAGAATGATCATTCTTAAAAAAAAAATATTTTTAACTCAGGGGGGGGGAAAGAATTGTATTCGTGTTCTTGACGTTGATTCGCCTTAATGGTTAGCGCACATGGGTTCGAAACCCGGCCGAAGTTCAAGAGATGTAATGTTTTAATACAATTTATATACTAATTTGGGTGATTTAATAACCATTTCTGTACCAACCCCCGCTGAATCGGTCAGCGAACTAGTAGCCATCTCAGTCGAGCCCGGAATTTGTCCAACAGCCAACAGAACTTCGTTTTTGTCTCGCCTCGACTCGGCCCAGCTTCCAGGGGACAATAAGCGAAGGTTCAGTGGTGAAATTTTGTATTATTTCTTTAAATCATTAAGACTGCATCTGCTCTTTGGCTATACGATCCCCTTAAATCGGTGTCGCTTGTGGTGGGCTGTGGGGACCTGATTCCGGAATGCACTCGCGGTATGGTAGTCGGTCAAGTGTCCGCTGTAGTGTCACTCGCGAAAGCCCTTCGAAGCTCGGTTGATCATTTTCAAATTTACACTCTCTTCGCTGTTTTGTTAGTCAAATGTTTTTCGATGGCAATTTAATTCAATATTTTCGCTACATGCCGTTTGGTTGTATGTTTGTGTAAGTGGGCGAGGTGAGATGTGGGCGGATGAGTATGGGTGTAGGGCGATATGTGAGTGCGGCGAGGCGTATGCGTGTATGTTTTTTTTTCTTATATTCGTTTTTAAAATTAAGGGAAGGGCATGAACATCGGGGAGAGGGTGGGCGTTTACATTGGATTGGGCGCGCGGTACGGCCGCGAAGCAATGCTTCACGCAAATAAGGCTTCCCGGAAGCGTGATGCCATCAAGGAATGCCCTGCTTGCTACAGGATCAAATCTTAAGATCTTTAAGAGCAAACTGGAGGACTCCATCCATCTGGAAGTAAAGGGTAAGATCCGGAAGCTAAGAAATCGGAAGTCGCCAGGTCTAGATAGTATCACAAGCAGGATAGCCAAAACTCTCCCTGATATAGCTGTCTTGTTTTTGGTGCTTATCTATAATGCAGTGCTCAGGATAGGACACTTCCCATCCAAGTGGAAGAACGCCAACGTGGTGATACCGCACAAGCAAAACAAGCCATAGAATGAGGTGGAGAGCTATAGGCCCATTAACGTCCTATCCACGTTCGGTAAACTTCTGGAACGCTGCATTCTGGACCGTTTCCTCGAAACATCTAAGGTACGACAGGCCATACCTAAACATCAGTTTGGGTTCAGGAGGAAACATGGCACCCCTGAGCAGCTGCAGAGAGTTGCTTCCTTCTTTTTGGACGGCTTTGCTGCCTTCCTCGATATTCAGATAGCCTTCGACCGAGTTTGGCACCCAGGACTGTTGGCAAAACTAAAGCTAGCTAGCTAGCTAACCCACAGCTTTTAGAGGTTGTTGGCAGTTTCCCCAAGGATAGAACCTTCCAGGTTCAGGACAGAATATCATTCACCGTCAGAGGTATAGCTGCGACAGTTCCACAGGGCAGTGGCCTTGGTCCCACGTTAAATCCCCGCAGTTCCAGGAACTCAATGTGCAGAGCTACATTCGCTGATGACACAGCGATCCTGGCTCGATCCAGCTGTATATACGACGCAACCGACCTGCTTCAGATGCAGTTAAAAAAGTTCGAGAATTGGTGATGCAGGTGGAAAGTTTCTGTCAACCCAGACAAACGCGACACAGTTACCTATACTCTTAGAGGGGACTCCTGCACAGGTATCTTCCTTCATAATCAGTTGATCCCTCAACATAAGGAATATAGGTACCTTGGTCTGATTCTTGACAGACGACTTACATTCTCCAAACATGTGAAGCAAACAGTATCGAAGCTTAAAGCTGCGACGTAGGAAGTAAAGTGTCTATTAAACTCCTCTTAAAAATTAAGTCTTGCGAATAAGAGAAGGATCTACTAAACCCATTGGCTAGGGCATCCTAGGAGGAGGAGACGAGGAGGAGACTTGTCAGAATAACCTATGGACAGGTGCAAACCCGGAGGTTATGTTAATAAGTAAAAACTAGAATATAATAAATACTCATTGTAACTCTACACATAAATTTCTTATAAGTAATAGGAGTAGACAAGGCAATTGCAGATTCCAAAACACAAATAAAGTAAAACTGAATGAAAAAAAAGCATTATCCTGGCCAATGCTCTCTCATAGTTCTAGAAAATCTGACCAGTGCATCGCAGACCGGAACGCTTGCCACCTTCACCTTCTTCCTGCTACTCACCAGGACGGCTTTGGTTTCTGCGGCGCAAGCTGTAGTCCGACGTTCGTCAGGCACGCGCTAATGATGGCGATACTCTGGCTGCTAATCTTTTCTGCTTATGCAATTTCCTTATCGACAATGGCCACCGCTTTGTCATCAGCGAAGCCCAGTGGAAGACGCAGGACCACAGTAGTGGCGCAAGTACGGATCCTTGTGGGACTTCGCACGACAGTTCTGCAGCATCCTGTAGTGAAAGTAACTCAGCGTCAGGCTTAGCAGTTAGATAGGTGCCCCCTAATGTGACAAGACGTCCAGTATGCAGCCCCATCTCGCTGTATTAAAGGCATTGCTGATGACCAGGGTGAAATTTTTCTTGAAGCCACCTTTCTAGCGCTGTCCTGCAATAGCCGAGGAGGCGATGTTCACCGCCTTGGTGATGGCGTCAACCGTTGACTTAGCCTTCCTAAAGCCGTACTGGGAATCATAAAGGCCACCTGCCGCTACGATGGTCCTCTTCAGTCTCGAACTTATAAGGTATTCCAGCATCTTATCGGCCCCGTCTATCAAACATGTGGGTCTGAAAGAAGCTGGGTCTTCTAACGGTTTTCCAGGCTTTGGCAGCAGGACAAGTCTCTGCAGGAAAGACCCCTTCTCACATTCACTTCCTTAACAGCACCGCAAAATTGTCGGGATCGCAGTCCTGGCGCATCCGCCACCTTAATACTAGCCGCCACTGCCAGCATCTCTTCTTTTGAGAGCCATTTGGGCAAGCTCGGGGCTAATCAAAAGTCGAGGAAAACTTTCCTCTAACTGCCCTTAATTGCCGCCCTGAGTGCCCTTTGACACCGATGGTATGCTGATGGATCTGACATTTAAGCTGCCGCGCAGTGATTCAGATTAATCTGAACCACTTTCATGTCCTGTGTTTTTGGCCTTCTCTGGACGACGCCACCGATGGGCAGGCGCGGCTACCGGCCTGGTGACTAGTGTCCTTTCCCTTTAGATGCTTGCACTTGAAGCAGTTCGCTGGGTTATGGCATGATGCCATATTTAAAGCTACGTTTAAACACGCCTTGCTTCTATCTTCGGTGCTACGGCACCTAATGGCGATGTGGCCCAGCCGGGTCCGTCAAAGTTGCGACCTGGCTTTCTTTGGCCAGGGCGCGAATTGATTTAATGGTCACCGAGTAAGGCGGCAGGTTAGCCTTCTTGACAAGTGCTTTCTCAAAATTCTCTTCAGTTGCCAGCTCATTCAGATCCCATATCCGGAAAGAGACCTGGGGCGTCACCGTATCGTGGCCCCTGCTGCCAGGGCTTTGCCAATCCTTTCACTGGATTTGTTCTTCGAGTTCCGCTCCTTTTGATGTCCTTCTTACCCTGGAGACGCCATCGCTGACTTCTTCCATCCTGGCATCCTGGGTACGCTAGCCCATCCGTGCACTTCACAGATAGCCATCACTGGAGGGGGGGATATAATCAGCGCATCCTTCCTTGGTTTTTTATGGCTCTCACTCTGACCTGCTCTAGCTTGGTTGCAGGCGTGTTTTTTTTTTTTTTTTTTTTNNNNGGTTTTTTTTTTTTTTTTTTTTTTTTTGTTATTTAAAAGAATAGTGGAATATATAGGAATTTACAGAAGGGAAGGGCTAAGAAAGAACCACTCCCGCGGAACTGCCGCAAAGCTATACGTTGCGGGGGCGGCTAGAGGTCAGGTGCCGCTCATCGTTCGCCGTCTGTGCGTCGGATCTTCACCCGGCGCCTCAGTTCTCTTATCATGGTTGCTGCCATGTTAGGAACTGCCTCCCACTTGGATGGATTCTCCAGCATACACCTGATTATGTTATCAGGTGTGAGACTGCTGCCTCCAAGACAGCTCTTTCTGCGCCGAATAGCGGCCATGAAAAAAACCTGCTCCGCATCATCGGCACGGCATAGAGGATGGTTGACATCACCACGGTTACTATTAGCCGTCTGCTGTGCTGCCTAGGTTCGCGTGTTTTGGCCATCATCCTCGAGGTGGGACCGGTGGCCTTGGATGCTTTGGCCGCAGCATACTTCAGACGGCTTTTGTTGTTTGGCCGGGGGTCAATCAGGACTCCAAGGTACTTCATCGCTGGGCTGGACTCGATGGCAGTTGGACCAACACGGAAGTTCACGTTCTGTACGCCTTTCCTGCTTGCGAGCACTGCTTCCGTTTTATGCTCGGCGAGCGAGCGCCCGTTGTCCGCTAGCCAGGACATTAGCATATCGATCGCGCGACTGCATTTAGCAGAGACTTTGGCCAGGTGCTTCTCCACAATGACCAGGGCGTTGTCATCTGCGAAGCCAACCGTCAGGCAGCGACATTCTCAATGTAACTTCATGCATGATGTTCAATAGGAGTGGACCTCCTGTTTTGTGATTGCTACCGGCGCACAGTAGCGCCTCTAGAACAAAAGCCGTTGCAAAAATCAAAAAAGTCGATGTCACAAAAACGATTTAAACCATACTTAATCGACATAGAATTTCCCAAGGATTAAGAATCTACAATAAAATAAGTTTTAAGATTTGTATAAGATATGAGCATTCAAAGTTGAAAAATATTTCCACTTTTGCATCATACGAGAAAAAAATTGAAAATATGTCCACTTTCAGGTAGCATTACTTACAATGTAGATTACCTATCGTCATGTTTTTTTTCTTTAAACGACAGATACATTCATTACGTGCAAACTAAGCCGAAAAAAAACGGCACTTGAGTTTGGGCTTGCACAGGTAAATCGCTACCTTTTTCACTTTTTTTTGGCTAAAGTAGTCTATATCTTCTGAAGCCGATGAAAGCCATCGAGTACACTATAACTATGACTTTTGTGGATATTTTTTGGAACAAAATCATTTTTCATCGGCTGCGTCACGCTGCGTCTGCGGAAATGCAACGGCATAAACCAAAGCAACTCAGGGGTAAAATATACCAAAATACCAAAAAATCTGGTCTTACTTAAGCGCGAAAACGCTTATTAGGGTTAAAATTTTAAATATATTCATGCTTTTTTTGTATTGAATGCAAAATCTTTCCTTTACATTGGTTTTTTAATAATACGTATACAAAAAAGTCAAAGAAATTTTTTTTTATGGTCAGCCAAAATTTTTTTTTAATAAATTAAAATATTTTTTTTTGCATTCGAAATATTTTTATTTAAGCAAATACAAATAAAAATAAAGATAAATAACTAAATAAAAAATATTTTGAAAAAATTGTCTTCATAGAAAAAATTGGATTATTCCACTTTGATACCCTATAAAAGGGCGAATTAGTGGGCGTAGCACATTATCCAATACATATGGAAACTTAACAACAACTACCTGCCAGTTGCCGTTTAATTTGAATATCTTATTCGGTTCAAAAGTTATGATTTTTGCAACGTAAAATGAGTTTTAGGTTTTAGTTTTTTTTTTGCGGCGTCTGAGTTTTACAGCAGGACGCGGTGCTTGAAGTAGTCGACAATAACCTGAATAAGATACCCAGATACGCTGCCATGCTAGAGTGCTCGCAAGACTAGGCTCCAGTTTGCAGAGTTGAAGTCGTTCTTTACTTCCAGGGTGCATACAAGGCAGTATTTCTTGGAGTCTCCCTGCCATCTTTCACCTTCAATCGCTTCTGCTGTTACTTGCGTCACCTCGTGGATCGCATCGATGGTGCTTCGTTTCTTGCTAAATACATTCTGGTGGCTTGATAGGACTCCGCGCTCCTCGATTTCCTCTCAATTAGCTCCCAATTGCTCCTGGGAGTTTGTGTATTTTATCCTGAGTTGCTTTGGTTTATGCCGTTGCATTTCCGTGCCGCAGCCTATGAAAGTCGATTTTGGTCCCAAAAATATCCACAAAAGTCATAGTTATAGTGCACTCGGTGCCGTTTTTCCAACTTAGTTTACAGGCAATGAATTTATCTATAATTTGACGATAGGTAATGTACATTTTGAGTAATGCTACCTGAAAGTCGACCAATTTTTCTTTTTTTTTCTTCTATGATGCAAAAATGGAAATATTTTTTTAACTTTGAACGTTTATATCTTCTACAAAAGAAATCCTAAAATTTCATGAATAATAAATTTTATTGCAGATTCTAAATCCTTGGGATATCCTCTGTCGATTGAGTATGGTTTAAATCGTTTTTGCGACATCGACTTTTTTGATTTTTGCAACGGCTTTTGTTCTAGAGGCGCTACTGTGCCTCGTACATGGTGTTCCAGAGCAGGGGTACCAGCACTGAGCCCTGCGGGACTCCGGCTGAGACCTCGAATGCTCTGGAACCAGTGTTCGTGTCCACGACGAGAGTCCTCTCACTGAAGAAACTTCCCACAATCTGCAGTAGTTTTCCTGGGATGTTGAGGGCTGCAAGGGACTCCAGAGTCCAATTCCAGTCAGCATTGTTCAAGGCGTTCCTTATGTCCAGCGTGACCAACAGACAGTATTTCTTGGAGCCCCCCTTCCCCCTCTTTCCCGCGATCGCAGATCCCGCGGTCTCCTTAACCGCCTCGATTGCGTCCAGCGTTGACTTCCCTCTTCTAAAGCCAAACTGGTTTGGCGAGAGACCTCCGGCCCTCTCTATGGCGGCGTTTAGTCTTGCGGCTATTACCTTTTCGAGCACCTTGCCCGTGGTGTCGGTAAGGCAGATTGGCTTATAAGGGGATGGCTGTCTCGGTGGTTTGCCCGGTTTGGCCAGTAGCAGAAGCTTTTTCCCCCTTGAACCTTTCTGGAAGGTACCCGTCTTCAGCTCACGGTTTGGTACTGCATCCGGCCCGGCGCCTTTTTGGGGCGTACACTCCGTCCCATCCTAATCCCCTCCTCGTCCAAACCGCCAAGGCGTCGCTGGAAAGACTCAGACTGCGCTACTCTGCAGGGTCGCCGGTGTTTTT
>VNJR01005385.1:0-12860 GCA_008042585.1 Drosophila punjabiensis
AACTTCGAGAAGTTTCTAAGTGAAGCCATGAGAACTTGGCAATGCAAAAAGTCGAGGAGAAGTGAAAAGATCGTGGGAAAAGACGGACGTGTTTGAGTGCGAAAACGGAGCTGGCGATTGCCACTCCACGTGGAGAAAACTGTGCCAGTGAATAGACACCGAGTTTTGGAGCCACCAGCAGGCCATCGGGCCTCCACCGCCAGGAAGCCAACGAGGGAGCAACCCAGCCGTCGAGTGACGGCTGACGCAGACCAGCCGGAGCGGAGCAGCGCGGGACTTGTGCCGGCCCAGGACCAGCGGCGGAGCACGCAACAAAACAGGCGGGTGCTTGTGTGTGTGCGTGGTGTGAGACGGGTGAGTGGTGTGTGTGAAACCGCAACGAGTGGCCAGGGGAGTTCGGCCAACATGGCCAAGTGCAAATTAAATCCCGGCGGGACTCGATGCGGTATCGCCAGAATATAACCCTAACCTCAAACTTTGCAAAATAATTTGTAACAAAACCTAACCTCGCCAATATAACATATGAAAACCCATACAATTAACCTAGAAATACACTGGGAAAAATTTGTGAAGAAATAAAAATTTATAAATTATATTCAGATACTGGAAAAATTGCGAGTAATAAAAATTGAAAAGAAAAGGAGAGAATATAAATACACTGAGGAAAATAAATGGATAATAATAAAAAATGAAGTTTGATTAAATTTGTATTTAACGCCCGACTACTATACCGAAACCCACCCATATCACGATGAACAAATATTTTGCGTCCAGAAGATTTGTACGGGGCCAGGCTCAGCCGGCCGCATAACTTGGGCCGACAGCGAGTGCTGACGGCGGAACTTGCCATCCAGGGTGACGACCTCCACGGCGAGTGCCGGTTGGGATTCCACCTGGCAGATGCATAGTTTCTAACGGGTAGAAAACGTCCCGTAATCGATCCCTCTCGGTCTCCTCGCGGCGAGTGCCACGAGCCAGACCCAATACGCGTTACCGCGGATGCCCTTCGCTATTTTGCTAATATCAAAAAATAGAGTTTTCCAGCTTAGCAACCCGGTGGCTGACAACCTCCATCTCACGTCAGCCCACCGTTCATCGAAGACCCATTGTCCTATCTTTATAAATTTTCTGTAAAGAGATCCTGGCGTGACTGAGCTTCACCCCAGCCTAAGAACTACTTCACAACGGATGAGCGCCTTAGGAGCGGCGGCTAACAAGGGTCTTGCTTTTGCGAAGATCAGTGTTTGAACGGGTTTTTAAAAAAGTGACTTCTGTTTTTGTCGCGAAAACGAAAAATTTTCCAAAAGACCAATCTTATCATCAATTATAGAGCTTACCAAGAGCTATAAGTTTAAAATTTTGTATAAATAAAATAAAGTCTTAGAACATGTTTTTTTTTCAGTTTATATGCGTACAAGTTTTTTAGATGTAAAAATATTTGTTCATCGTAATATGGGTGGACTTCGGTATTTTAGTCGGGCGGTAAATAAGATTTAATCAAACTATATTTTTATATTTTTGGATTTTTTATTTATATAATTTTATACATTTTATTTTCTCATAACTTTTCCCAGTGTGTTTCTATATATTTGTTATAAGTTTTCATATTCAATTCGTGTGGTTAGTTTTGTTTACAAATGGGCTTGCGCAAAGTTTGAGGTTAAGGTTACATTCTTAACTGCACTATGGCAATACCGCATCGGGTCCCGCCGAGATTTTATGTGCACTTGTTGTTTATGTGCACTCGTTGCGGTTTCACACACACCACTCACCCGTCTCACGCCACGCACACACACACAAGCACCCGTCTGCATCAGCCGTCACTTGATGGCTGGGTTACCACTACGTTGGCTTCCTTCGAGGTGGAGGCCCGATGGCCTGCTGGTGGCTCCAAATCTCGATATTGTTCACTCTCACAAATGTTCTCCACTTGGAGTGGCACTCGCCAGCTCCGTGCTCTGCACAAAATCCCGTCCGTTGTACTTCACGTCTTTTCTACTAATCTCCAACTTGCTCCATGTGGAGTGGCACGATCCACGTCAGGCTCGCTCCACGTCTTTTTCACAACTCTCCTGGATTTTTCCACTGCGAAGTTCTCGTGGCCTCGCTTCGAGAACTTCTGGAAGTTTCTTGGATCTCGTTTCCTCTCCCTCTTTCCTTAGGTCGCGTGTCAATTTTCGGGGGTTGATTGTATGGCGTGATCGCATCCTTTCTCGCTCACGACCGCTGCTCGTGGTGAGTTTCGTAGATACGCCTGTGTGTGTGTGTCCGTGTGCGTTAAGCTTTTTTAACTAGCGATGTTAGTTTGGTGTGGCTTAACTTAACTATCGTATAAGGCTTTGCAAAGCCTTAAATCAATTTATATTTAGATAAATCTATTATTATTATCTGCTATTGTTTACATGATTATTTTCTATTATTTACATTATAAAATGCTATTTTCCTATTGTTTACATTATTATTCCCTATTTTTTATATTGCTATATTATTATGTATTGTTTACATATTTATTTGTGTGGAGCCGGCAGGTTCCTCACAGCCTAACTGTATTCCTATCCATGAAGCCTGGCGGGCCTAGGTCTAATCTATGTATAGTTGCCCTTCGTGGGTCTTGCTATTTCTCCCAAGCTTATTATTATCCCTTACTTATTATTAAACCCTAAATCCCAAAACTAACTATTTACATGGTATATACAAATGTGAGGGCCAGATCGGGTCCTCACAAATAGTTTTTGAAAGTTAACCGCAAGCATGACACACGAAAACAGAGCAACAGCACAACTTGTAAATAAACGGCAAAAACTGACCCAGAAAAGGTAAAGACGGTGTTAGTATTTTTACGATTTTAGGCACATCGGCAATTTTCGGCAGGAAATTTTTACACATTTGTTACCTCAAAAGTCCAACAAACACATTGGCATACAAACCAATTGTGGATTTTTCTGGGGTCATAACTAAAACTTTAGCTAAACATGAAAAAGACGTTCCAAATACAGACAAAAAACATGTATTTTTTCACATTAATATAATAATAAAAATAATCATTTTTAATATATCAAATTATATCTCATTTTAAAGAAAATACCTTCAAGTTCAAACTCTATTACAAAAAAATTTAACTTGCACTCGTAAATAATGAACTGACCACTTAAAAACTCGATTTTGTTTTGAAAGTTCGCGAAGCGCGCAGCTGCGCTTTGCAAATTACCAATTGTTTCCATATTCTAGTCTATTTTTAGAAAGTTCCATTCGATTTCTAGAAAAATCTGGTTTGCTTGAAGAAGCTGGGACATTGGCGATTTGTTTACTTTTCATACATTTTTGTTGTTAAAAATTTTTATATTATTGGCCTATGGGCGCAACCACTGTGCTGTGTGCTCTACAATGAGTTTCTTCAATTATTATAGCTCTGTCTTCAGGATTTTCTACAGATTGGACAAATGTTCTAGTGTATAGAAATTTATTTGGTATGTCTGTAAGCGGTTTTTGAATTTTATAAAAATTTTCCAAAGTACAATGAATATCTATAGTTATATTTGAAGGGATATACTCTCGTAAGATTGATACCAAAATTTCTGGGGTATCAAACTCGATTATATGCCTGGTACTATAAAATATGTTGACCAACTCATGAACTGTATACCTCCCTGAGTAATCCGATCTGAGTCTGATTCGTTGCCATTAGTTAGGTTGTTTATCTGCACCCTTGATAAGGCGTCTGCGACTACATTGGTAGATCCAGGTTTATAGATTATTTTGGGTAAATAACTTTCGATGAAAGAATACCACTTTTCATTTCGATGTTTGGATTCTTTTGAGATATGGAAAAAGAGAGTGGCTTTATACAGACCATCGTATAAATTTCGATGTTGTTAACACCGTATAAGTAATTTCCCAAATTTGTAAATGCCCACACTATACATAATAGTTCTTTCTTGTTAGTTGCATAAATTTGCTCTGCTTTAGTTAAGGTTTTAGAAATAAAGGTAATTGGTGTTCCTTCCTGGGAAGGAACTGCACCAATGGCTAAATCGGAGGAATCTGTTGTTAAAGTGAATTTTTTATAATATACCCGGTTGTATTAATTCAATTTAAACAATCAGGTTATCTTTAAGCTCATTAAAAGGGGAAACAACATATCCAAGAAATGTAGTCTCTAATTAAAAGATCTTCGATTTTTCGAGTGAAATTATCATATGTGCGTTTAGCAGTATTTTAATTATGGCTATTAAGTCAATGTAGTGTTGCTCAATTGTTTTTGAAAAAATAATGATGTCATGTGGCATGTTTCCCTACTTGATCTCTCAAAATGTCATCCAATGCCCGCTGGAATATTCTTGGAGCGTTCATTAGCGCGAATGGCATTCTCAGGAATTCATATTATCCATACTTTACGGAAAATGACGTTATCTCAATGTCCGTTTATTTGCTTTGCTGAAATCCGGACTCTACATCGATCGTGGAAAAGTACTTAGCTTTTCCGAGATTTAACAAAATAACTGAAGGATCCTCAACCTATCCGGAATGGTATTTTCATTAAGGGTTTTATAGTCAATGACTAATCTAAGTTTTGAGGTTCCATCTTCATTAAGACCCTTTTTTGGTACCACTTAAACAGGAGAATTATAAGGACTTTTGCTTGGCCTTATAATTTCATCTTTCAACATTCTATTGACTTCAGAGTTTACGAAATCTGAAGCTGATAAAGCGTAGGGATACTGTTTGCTATAAATAGCCCTATCATTTTCGGTGTTTATTCACCTCGAATGTCTGTCCTGAAAGGAATTTGCATGTTTATTTTTGAGTGCTCTTTTTGGATTAAATTTCTTGTTTCGTTTTCCTAATCCTCTCTTTGAATTGAAATTGATCCACTCGTATTGTTTATTTCATGTTTATCGGATTGACCAACGATGGCGTGTCCAGGATTTTGAAATCCCAAACTAATATTTTTGTCGGATAGTGCAACGACGGCGTGTTCAGGATCTTTTTTTTACCCAAACTAATATTTATGTCGGATTGTTCAACAACGGCGTGTTTAGGATCTTTAAATCCCAAACTTATACTTTGATTTGTGTCCTCAGATTCAGTTCTGATTTTGACCTTTTCATCAAAGTATTTTTGAATAATAAACTCTTTAAATAGAAGGATATTCTTTTCCTCCGCCAGGTTAACTGGCTACTATCATCATAGATCAGTTTTTCTTCTTTGTCCCCATATTTATTTACCTCTTTTTTTGTGTCAATAACTGCTCCAATTTTTTTCAATAGATTGTAACCTATTAATAAAATCAAAAATATCAAAAATAGTTATCATGTGCTATTATTTAATTATAGAATATCCGTTGACCGTGGATACTCTTTTCTATATAGGACGTTCGTTTTTATTATTATAAATCCCCGTTCTGATATAGCATAAGGTTGCCCCTGTGTCAATTAAAACTTTAAGCTTTTTATTTATTTTAGTATCATTCCGGATTATGTAGGGTAATCCTACTCCGGATTCTGGCCTAAAAAATTGTCCTATTCAGTGTTATTTAGTTTTATTAGCAGGTTGGTTAACCGTACCTGTCGGTTCTCTTTTATTCTGTGGATAAGTTGTGGTTGCCTCTGGCTTTTTATTCTGATTCCATTTATTCTGATTATAATTGTTATTGCCATTATTATTATAACCCTGATTATTTCTATACTTCGGCCTGTTCTGAATCTGTATGGATTCGTCTACCTCCATTGGTTCTGGCTTGTTTTGTTGTGGTTTTTAAGAATTCTATTGATTCTGGTTATAATTATTGGAATTATATGGTCTACTTTGATACCAAGCTTGATATTTATTTTGATTATAATGATTTCTGTTCTTATTAACGGTTTGGTTAAACCTTATGTTGTTATTATACCTGTGATTATTATTATAATTTGTGTTGTTATTTAGCCTGGGTTTATTATTTAAATTAGCATCACAAGTTCTGCGTTGTGATGACGTAAAATTGTTTGCGAATTGAGCCCTCATAATTTTGCTTTCAAGTTCCTGAACTATAACCATTGCGTTAAGTAAGTCCGGTGGATTTATAGAGATTATTACATCTGAAATGTGACCGTTAAGACCGGTTATGAACACTCTAAGTGCTGTCTTTCTGTGTTTCTCGTTCATTTCAGCCGTTATAGCTTTGTTCCGCCCATGAGTCATAATGATTTTGTTTATTAAAAGAGTTAGTTTCTTTTTAATTAGTCAATAATATTCCATTATGGACAGCCTGCCGCGACTTAACACTCCTAAGTCCTGTTCAATAATATGGATGGGACGTTTGTCATTAAAAACAAACTCCAGTCTTGCCATGACAGTGCTGAAAAGAATCTTTCGCTACCTCTAGTATTTTTCCCCATGGCTACTTCTGCTGATTCCCTTCAGCTCACGTATTTATCTTCCTCGCCCTTAAATTCTCTAACCGATTTGATGATTTCATAGGAAGATTCACATTTAACATTTGGATCAGTCGATTCCACCTGAAAATCTTCAACCTTCCTTATATTGTGATTTAACTGCGCCTTTAAACTCACGATCTCTTCCTTCAAAGAATTCAAATCACCATTTACAATTCGAGTAATTAAATCGCTCATATTTGCAGAATTAACTTGGCTGCTAAAAGCCATGGTGGATGGTGGTTAGATCATCGTGAGAATTCTATTAAAATCGTTTTTTAACTCTTTCACTTTGTTTGATTCTATTTATGTTTTAATTAAAAGTAGACAGTAACAGCTCACTAGTTTTCCTGGCCTTCCTTGGAATATGGGATGACTTCTGAATGGGGGTCGTCCTTCTGGGTTATCTTTGTTGATGATTTAGTTTTCTTCTATTAGGGGTTATTTCTTCTTGGTTTTATTTTGTTGTTGATTATGTAATTGTTTTTTTTTAGTTTTTGTTTGTCCATTTAAATAGATTGCTTTTGGTGTGAGTGAGTTTATTGCACCGAACACTTTTTACCGGATTGATGGAGTAAAGGGGATTATT
The DNA here is from genome assembly GCA_008042585.1 of Drosophila punjabiensis. Lineage (NCBI taxonomy): Eukaryota > Metazoa > Arthropoda > Insecta > Diptera > Drosophilidae > Drosophila > Drosophila punjabiensis. The sequence continues at coordinate 7,003 of VNJR01005385.1, forward strand.
TCATTAATAAATTTCCTCCTTTATTTTCAACACGAACTTAATCGTTGTTTGTTTAGGTTTTTGGTTGACCGCGCAAGTTTCTTTTTACTTATTATTTATTTTAAAGCTTTTTATTAGAACACTTTAACGCGGCCCCACGTTGGACGCCAATTAAATAGTATGGTTGTGAATTCTTAAAAAAAATATATATATTTTTTTTTTTTTTAGTTTACTAAGTTGCAACGTTTTCTTAAGGTCGATTTCAATATTACTGGAAACTTAATTCGCAATCTTTAATCTGGTCTTATTCGATCTCCAAAACGGACTGACTGCCAAGGGCCGATTATCTAATAAGCAAACCTCGGTTTAAGAGAAGAAGTGTACTCCTTAAGATTTTGGACCAGAGCTGGACTCAAGAGAGCCGGAAAATTTGGTGATGACATTCTTTGATCGATTGTGAAATTATCATAAACAGATTAATCTGCATTTTCCGGAGCCGGGTGTTGACAGGATGTTTGTGTTTACTTAGTTTGGACCCGGTTTAGTTTATGTTGGGTGAACCACGGCGTAATTCAATCTTAATGTAAAATTCTTAAATTCAATCTTAATGAAGAATTCTTTAGAAGTGGGGAAGCTTAATTTCTGTGGGAATGTTTATGATGAATTGTTTATGAAAGTTGAAGTGGACTTGTGTGGGGACTTTGAGTACGAGGTTTCCAGTTAGGATATGTTTATAAGGAAGTTGTTTATGACTTGTATAACTTGTTAATATTAATTTCAAAGATTAAGCAGTATTTTTTGGCACTTTTTACATAATATTTACCGATTTCTGGCACTTTTTCCCCAAATGTAGCAATTTTGCTTCAGAAAACGTGGCAGCTTTAAACAACTGCCCAGTGAAATTTTATTGGAAATAGCTCAAAGAGAAGAAGGTAGTGATGAATTTAAGCAAACATTATAGAAGACGAATATGAATTTAATTTTAAAATGTGAGCAATTTAGAACAGCTGAGACGAAAGTAAGAATGGTAAGAAGAATTGGGGAAAAGATGGAAGTCGAAGAAGATATTGTTAGGGAGAATAGAACAAATTTAGAACAGCTCAAACAAAAAGCAGAAAAAAGTAAGATAAAATTTCAATTTAGAAAGAAAACCTATTAAAGGGCAGAATTAATAATGACCTCGAAATAAAGAGAAAGTTATACTGTCATGGTTAATTTTTATAGTACCGCTGGAATACCGAAAAACAAAGAACCGTACGTTATTAGAAAACTATTAAGAAGTTTATGATTTTTACTAAAATACATTGACGGCTTCAATTATCTCGGAAGCCAAGAGGGACCCTTCGGCTGCCTGCGAGCAGCGAAGTCAGTTGGTAGCATACTTTTAGGAACCTTATATTAATAAAGAAGAATAAAAGAGACGCAAATATATCTTGTTAGATCCTGTCTCAGGTGCAAACGAGATGGAAAAAGATCAATTATATTATTCAATATTGCTATTTCATCAGATATTTCTCAAACCTAAACAAACTACTAAAGGCTTTATTTAAACATATTTCTCTTACAAACAGAATTCAATGACAGGAGTATTACACATGCCCACAGCATCTAAACCTAGAACCGGAATATACTTTTTAGGAGGATTTTGATGCGCTGAACTCGATATTTTGACTTTAAAGTAAAATTCTTTCTGTATCATATTCTGAATATATTTCGATATTTTACAACATATACAATGTTAAATTAGAAATGTATGGGAAACAAATTTGTATACATTAAAAACACGATATCTTAGAGTCAAAGAAATATTTTTCCAAATTTTAAAAGATTAATATGGAAGTCGTAAATAGTACTTGAAAAACGTGTTTGCGGTATAATACCGCAAATCTACCCAAAACAGCATTTTTGGCACTTTTAAGTCAAAATATATCAAAAAACTAATGTATTGAGGCCAAAACTTAAGATTAGCGCATCGAAAAACTTCGAAAAGGATATTCCTGTTCTTGGTTTTATGATTTTTATTTTATTTGGTCTACCTTTGTTGTGTTTAATACTGTGAGAGTGTTTAATACTGTTCTTTTATTTTTAGAGCTTCGTAGCAATTTGTAGTTCTTTGAGGCGCTCTGCTAATTGTCCCAGGTTCTTAAAAAATTAAATTTTTAAAATAAATGTATCTTCTTTCCTCCCACCCGTAATAAGGAACAGAGAATAGAATCATAAAACAAAAATATACAACCTTCTTTTAAAATTTTTAATAAAAGCTCTTTAACTTTTGAAATATATCGGAAGGTTGCTATCATACCATATAAATGTGTGCACGTGCTCGTGACAAGTTAAAAAAAGGAACAAATAACTTAAAATCAGTTCGGAATATTAACTCATGTTTTTTATGTTATAATACTGATATACTTATTATTTAAGATTAAATATGAGGTTTTCTCAGCCAACTCTGGGAATGCAGCTCCATCATTAAATTAAATCGGATTGTTAACGGTTCAAAGGCAACTAATTGGAGGAATATGCAAACCTAATTCTTTAACCTATACTTTTTAGAACACCGGGGGTGGTAAGATAAAATAAAACAAGTATAGTGCAAGGCGCAGACTCAAACTACTGTCTACAATACGATATATAAATAGGCGAGAGCCCAATTGTGGCATCGCAGTTGAAAACGGAAGCTACAGGAAGGAAGTAATACCCAAACACCCGATTTCGAACAATGATGGCTGGATATGCAGTTGTGTGAGACGACCAAAAATACTTTATTTGTTTTGACTGTACCCTTGAACTCCTCTCTTATTTGCAGCACATTAGCTTACCTCTTTGCTAGGCTACTTATAATGTGCGGTGTTTTAGGTTCTAAGTTGGTGGAGCTCGAACCTATTAATAGCGGACCAACTGTGGCTCCGTTAGGTTGCCATCGTCGCCTCTATACGTACAAAGTGACGCAAACCGATATTCGAGGGAATGAATGCTGGGACTATGTCAGCGTTTGGTCATGCTGGGGACGATGTGACTCTAGCGAAATTTCCGATTGGAAATTCCCATACAAGCGCTCATTCCATCCGGTCTGTGTTCATGCTAAGCGGCAGCCGGCTGTAGCTATCCTCAAGAATTGTGATTCCGAGGCAGACGAGAATATCAGCAAGTACCACTACATGGAGGCAGTTAACTGCCATTGTCAGACGTGTTCCACACAAGACACCAGTTGTGAGGCACCGGCTAATACCATGATGGATGTTAGTAGCAAACCTATTATCTTAGGAGCGGACACAGAGGACTTGGACTATTAGATGGATGTACGATTTGATGGGTACCTTGTGTAGCGCTTATTGCTGGCGTACTCGGTTATAATATATATTTTTAATTAAATATCTAAGGGCTTAAGAGCAGTAATGAACAAAAGCGACCAATATAAAACAGTAGATTTTAATATCTAATTTTTTAAAATTTGATTTTAATAAAGAAGTCGTACACTGAAACATTTTTGGCGGAACATGAAGTATTTATCGGAGTTGAGGTTGCCACTAAATCAACTATGTTTTTTTCATACCCTTGCAGGGTATTATAATTTTAGTCAGTAGTTTGCAGCATAGTGAAGGAGTCATCTCCGACCCTATAAAGAATATATATTCTAGATCAGCATCAACAGCCGAGTCGATCTAGCTATGTCCGTTTGTCCATCTGTCCGTCAGTTTCTACACAAACTAGTCCTTCAAATTTAAATTCTGAATGAAACTTTACAGATAGTCTTCTATATACTCTCACTCGTACATTAGTCGGAACGGGCCAGACCGAACGACTATATCATATAGCTGCTATACAATCAATCCGTAAATTTGTTGAAAAAAAATATAACTTCAGTGTCTTTTAACATGTCTTAATCAACTCTAGGTTATAAGCTATATATGTTATTCTAGATTTTCAGATTTATTTTTATAAAAATCTGACTACTATATCATATAGGTGCCATAGTAACGGTCGGGAAATTTTTAGAAAAAAATTATAAGTTGGTCAGTTTTCAACATATCTTTTTCTACTTTAAGATACATTCTATACATTAGATACATTCTATAATATTTCAAAATTTGTTGTAAATGTTTCCCGCGTTTTTATCTTTGGACTTGTTTAAGTACTTTAAAAGAGTTTAGAATGGCTCACTCAGTGCTTGCACTATCTATCGATGACGTTCGTACCATACAGCGGGCCCAGCGGCATTGTTTGGACTTGACATAGGTACCTCTGTTACTTCCAGCGCTGAGTTTTCACAAATTGCAGCCTTTCAGCCTCTTGACAACACGTCTATATGTAACAATCTTCTGCTATAATCTATCGTTGTAGTACTATGAATACATATTAAAGAAAAAATTCTTTTACAGCAAAATTTAAGAGTTATTCTTGTTAACAAAACATAAATATAAGTACCATATAAGATAAAATTGATTTTAATTTTTTAATATTATTTATTTTATTTTTTTCCATTTTTGGAATAAGATTAAAAAAAATCTTGAATTTAAAATTAAAAAAGAAAACATGAATAAAGTACAAAAACCTTAAAAGAAGATCAAAATATGCTTGCGCTACTTTCACAACCAAATGATCACGTTTTTATAACCAAAATTCTTATATATTTTTTTGTCAGCATATGCTTTTCATTTATTTTTCAATACAACCCATTTGTTTTATGCCCTTGCATACACACACATGCATAGATGTATACCCTTCATTACAACCGCTGCTTCAAAACCGTTTGAAAAACAAAAAAAAATAGCATGGGCTTCGTTTAGCGATGTTCGAAACGAAGTAGGCAAAAAAAATTCGACGTACGATCGGCTACTGCCGATGTCTTGCGAAGCTCGGACCTTTTTCGAACGGTTTCGAAGCAGCGGTTCGCACATTAGACTGAGACGGCGATAGAGGAAAGGAAGGGAAGAAACGCATGTCGGAAACCGAGTGTATAGCATCAAAATGAAAATACTCTTCTTTAAATAGGGTAGAATATTTGTAAATATTTAAGACTATATTAAATTAATTAGTAATCTTTAAATAGTATGGTATAATTGAAAGTATTGAAAATTTGCTTTAGGCAAAGCCAAAATGTTCATATTTTATTTCTGCCTTATGGTTTTTAAATAACAACGATTTTTTTTGTCGTGTTGGTCACTTGCAGTTGACTGTAGCTGCATTCAGAAGTGTTTTGTGTGTTAGATAAAGTTCCGTACAAGTTAAATATTATAATAAGGAAAGTAATAGTTATTTGTATTCAGTTAATAAGTTTATTTTCAGTATTGATGGTAAACATTGATGCGGCTTCACGCGAATTATTTGCATAGGAAACTCTAAAAGACTTGCAGAGTTTATCCCCTTTGAATTGGAATGTAAACATATTTTGCGAAAGTTTGGCGGTAATAAGGCAGAAAATCAAACATAAAAGTTTAATTTTCAATTCTTGCCAATACGGTTAAAAGTGTACAAATTAATTGTATAAAATTGTAACTATTTAAAAATGTTCCAACTTATTTTAAAAAGAGTATTTTCATGTTGATGCGCTACACTTGGTTTCCAACATACATTCCTTTCCCTTTCCCTCCCTTTTCTCCATCTCTCCGATTTCCCAAATATGAGGACCGAACTTTGCAGGAACGACGTCAGCGACCATCAGTTCGATAATCGAATCTTTATTATTAGATAACAGCTTATGTCGTCTTTTCACTTCATAGCGAACGGTCGTGTTTTTGTTTTGCGATTCGAATTTGTATTTGTTTTGCATTTTAAACCACCGGGGTTTTCTTTAAATTTGTTCACTCAAATATATAAAATCATTTACCGTTTGCTGCCGCGAGTGCATGCTCTTTCTGTGTAAATTAATTGTAATAATA
>VNJR01005386.1:0-26525 GCA_008042585.1 Drosophila punjabiensis
TATATCCACCGCGAGGAGACCCCAGGGTTCTTAATTAAACGTGGAACGAACTCACCGGTTAGCTTCTGGTCAGCGTCCATGGTTGTTAGTTTCTTCTTTGGATCTTGGGTCTTCGTCAAAGTAAATTTCCCGCTGGATGTGTGGATGGGCCGCAGGGGCTCTCTGTTGGAGTCTTTATATAGTTTATGTTCACAATCACTCGGTCGCGTTTACTGTTCGGGGTCGCGAATAAGCTCGTGGGCTTAGAACCGTGCGCGATTACTTGTGCGTTGCGTTTGTTTCACTGTTCACTTTGTTTAAGAATTATTATTATTTTTTTTTCCCCGAAATTTTTCACTCGTTCTGGGGCTACGCACTCCCCGTACAGGTGGTATTATTCCTGGTATATCTCCCTATCAGGTCCCTGCTCGGGCGCCACTTGTCACGTAGTTCTCTGGCCGGGGTAAAATCTCAGTCGGGGCCAAGGAACCTATACAAGAAAATTTATATAGAAGGGTGGAACCTGTAGTAGGAATTTGTACGGGGTAGCGATATGTCCAGAAACGAGGTGCCAACAGTGCGATCCGCTCGTCTGGCGGTATAGCGAGATGATCTGGGGCATAGGCCTCGGATTCTTGGAGGTGGGAGCGCCACCTGGTGTCCGTGGTCGCGAACTAGGCCTCGTGCGGGGAAATATTGGCAGCGCCACTTATGAGCCGCGTTCGCAGACTAGCGGTCGTGCGAGGAAATGTGGACAGCGCCACCTAGGAGTCGCGATCGCAACCTGGCTTGCGTACTGAGGAATTTTGGCCAGCGCCACCTATGAGTCGCGAACGCAACCTCGATTGCGTACGGGGAACTCGGGCCCGATCGCGTTGGGAGGTGCGAGACTCGGGTGCCGGGAAATGGACCTCGGACACGGGGTGAATGCGGTCGTTGCACCCGCGGATCCCGGCCGTGAGTGTCTCCGGCCGGACTCGGAGGCTAATGCCGGGTATGCTCGGCCACTACGGGGAGGACTACTCCGGATGGACGCGGAGGCTACTGCCGGTTATGCTCGGCCACTACGGGGAGGGCTACTCCGGATGGACGCGGAGGCTACGGGTCGTAATGCTCCGACTAGACTCGGAGCCTACGGGGATCCAATACTCCGGATGGACTCGGAGCCTACGGGGATTTAATGCTCCGGCTAGACTCGGAGCCTACGGGGATTTAATGCTCCTGATGGACTCGGAGCCTACGGGGATCTAATACCCCGGATGAACTCGGAGCCTACGGGGAATCTAGTACTCCGGATGAGCGCGGAGTCTACGGGAATCAAATACTACGAGCAAGCATGCAGAGGGGAGGGTGGGGGTGCTCGGCCAAGATGCATCTCGTGGATGGAAAACCAAACACGAGCCGCGAACCGGAGTCAAGAAGTGGGAAGAGGAAGAGGGAACGAGGATTCGGATGCAAGAAAGAATACGCACGGGGAGTTTTATGTATGTGTGTGTGTGTAATTTTATTGAATAAAGAGGGGGGCCCTGGTGTGTGTGTGCGCGGGCGTGGGCGCAGGTGTGTGTGCGCAGGTGCGGACGCGCGTGTGTGTGCGGGCGATCGCGTCGCAATGTGGCACTGGGTACGGCGGGTAGGTGCGCGTGCGTTCGTGTGACTCTTTGCGTCCCGAGAAGTCTCACCGCGTGGCTGCGGGGACTTCGATGTTGTGCGGCGGAGCGATCGTAAAGCACGTCTTTTCTCGGCGAGGCGTCAAAACGAAAGAGCCAGAGTGAAAATTTCAGAGATCGCACTTTAGTGACGCGTGGCGTTCGCTGAACTAGTGTGCCGCTATCGATTGGCCTATCGATCGCGGCCGCACAAGTGCGATAACGTGTTTGGGGGGTTCTTCTCGTGGTTCGCGTCTTGGCTTAAATAATAATAGCTAGTTTTAAGTAGGGTTTTCTTCAGTTTTCTATTAGATTTCAAAATAACAGGGGGACTCCGTGTCCTAACTTAGCTTAAATCTATACATAATAAGGAACATGTTATGAAAAGTCTTAATACTAATTATAACTGAGTTACTCCGGCGGCTGCTCGGCACGAAAATTTGTGCGCCCTCTATTTTAGGGCGTTAAAATATTGATCTCATAACCGAGAGTTGATCAAGATATGTTAAGAAACAGTGAAGTTATAATTTTTTTTTCAACAAATTTACGAATCGTTTGTATGGCAGCTATATGATATAGTTGTCCGATCCTGCTCATTCAGACTTATATACGAGTGAGAGCATATATCATTTAGATTCAAAACTTCAAAACTGAGGGACTATTTTACGTATAATCGGACAGACGGACGGACAGACGGACAGACGGACAGACAGACAGACAGACAGACAGATAGACGGACAGACAAAAGACAAAAACTGTAATAAATAATGTCGTAAATGTGGATAAGATTAATGACAAGTTTCTGCAAACTAATGTACCTGAATATAGTTATTATTCATATCGGTCAACTGAGTCCATATTATGTAGTGCTAATTGTTTTGATCAGAGTGATGTTTTAGAAGCTATTTTGAGTGTAAGGTCGAATGCCATTGGTCTAGATGACCTGTATCCAAAATTTTTTTAATTACTACTGTTTGAAGGGGGGCGGCTTTAACTTTTAGGGGCACTCGATAAGAAAAACACGTAGGACTTGTTTGGGATTTTGCGCAACATGCGAAAATAAGCGCCCTTTTTCGTGAACAATTACTAACGAAGATTTTACAACACATAACCCATGTAATGTAATGTAATGTAAGGAAATTCGCGACGATTCTTTAAGCCAATGACGAATATACCCCAATTCCGATACTTCCCTTACCTGTCAAAAGTCTTTGAAAAATTACTAGCCGGCCAAATAAGCAGTTTCTTAGCTACTAATAATCTTCTAACTAATAACCAATCTGGATTCCGCCAAAAACGAAGCTGCACGTCAGCTATTGCTAAAAGTGTTGAGGATATTCGCCAAGAAATGGATAAAAGTAGGGTTACATTACTAGCCCTTCTGGATTTTAGCAAGGCATTTGACACCGTTAATTATGAAATTCTGATAACGAAATTGCAACGTATGTTTAATTTTTTATTGACAGCCATTAAATTTATAATATCTTTATCCCTTGTGAAGTAGTTCTTAGGCTGGGGTGAAGCTCAGTCACGCCAGGATATCTTTACAGAAAATTTATAAAGATAGGACAATGGGTCTTCTTGAATTTAATTATTCTTCATTTTTTTAAACATTTTTTTTTTATTCATTTATTTTTCTCAGTGTATTTCTTTTCATTGTAGTTTTTCCCGGTGTAAATGCACTGCGCTTATTTCTAGGGTTTCCATACACATTTTCCTCTGAGACACGTTTTCATTGGTAAGAGTTTGAGGTTAAGTTTTGTGCCAGGTTCAAATTTGGATCAGGACAAAGTTTGAGGTTAAATCTACTCTACGGCGATACTGCATCGAGTCCCACCGAGATTTTTATATGCACTTGGCCATGTTGGCCGAATCTCCCTGCTGGCCACTCGTTGCGGTTTCACTTGCCAGGCACACGCCTGTCTGCAGGGTGCTCCGCCGCTGGTCCTGGGCCGGCACAAGTCCCTCGATGTCTTCGTTCCGGTTTTCCTGTTTCATCCGTCGTAACTTCACGGCTGGGTTTCCAAGTTCCCTCACGATCGTCTCACTTTTCCGCGTGCTGGCATTTTTGCTCCCTTGGAGTGGCACTCGCCATCTGCAGTTTTCTCCATTTGGAGTGGCACTCGCCAGAGTGCACAAATCCACGTCCGTTTCACTCTACGTTCTTTTCACTAATCTCCTCTAACTTGCTCCATGTGGAGTGGCACTTGCCAGCTCCAGCAACGAAACCATTATCATGTTGCTTTTAGCGACCTGGACGCGGAATTCCACTTCTCCAGCGTGAAATAAAAATTTCCGCGCCGATCTCCGCTCCGCATCCTCCTCGCGGTGTACATGGTTCACCAGCGATCGTGGGAGGTGGTCCCCGCCTCCTTGGATGCGCCAATGCCGCGGCGGTCGCACCCAATCCTCTCCGGGTGACCGGCATCGCGGAGGAGGTGACGCTGCTGGGGCCAGCGACGGCTCTGGGGCTGCTGCTGGGCTTGGTGCAGCTAAAGATGCTGCGGTGGGCCTGGACGGCGCTATGGAGTGCGCCTGACGCTATGGGGTGTGCGCCCGATCGGATGGCTCCTTCGTCGTCGTCCAGGGTTCCTAGACACGGCTCGATAGCCTCCTCGACACATTGGATGAGGTACGCCCAGTCGGGGGGATCATCCGACTCCATCGCTGTGGGGAAACAAAGTTTTATTAGCCTTTGCGTGGTGAAAGAGCTACCTAACGGGTTTTTAGTTGTAGTTAGTTGTTAGTGTAGGGGGAGTTAAGGAATACAGGCACTGGGAGCATTGAGTTTCGCCCTTTAGGGGAATGGGGGCCTTGGGAAGGCACACCCTCCAGCAAGTGGCCCCCACTGACTCAGTCTTGGCTCCTGTCACAGTGTTGTGGCTCTTTCCTTGGCCCGGATTTAGCGTCACTCGTTTGCTAAATGTTCTTGTGGCTTGGTTTTCTCGCTACTGTGCCGCCTTGATGCGGGCTTCTCGTTGCTGTGCCGCCTTGCTGCGGGCTTCTTTGTTGCTGTGCCGCCTTGCTGCGGGCTTCTTCGTTTATGTGCCGCCTTGGTGCGGCCTTCCTTGAGTTTAGCGTCACTCGACGACTAAACGTTCCATGTCCTCTTGACATTTTCTGGGTTATCTGGCCTTCCGGGTACCAGATCCTGCGTTTCTGGATCGTTGACTGCTTCTTTCAGGTCTCCTAGCGATGCCGTTCTGCGATGCTTGCTCTGCGCGTGTTGCAGGCGTACTATGGTGGGCGAGATGAACTTGAGGACCTTGTATGGTCCCTCATATTTAGGCGCTAGCCTTGCGGCAAAGTTATAGGCCGCCTTTGACAAGTGATGCTGCTTCAAGAATACCAAAGACCCTACTGTTGGTCTCCACTCGCGTCATCGCAGGTCATAGTGCTTCCTTTGCTCCAGCGAAGCGCGCTGGGTGTTTTCCTGTACCACCTTAAAATATATCTCGCAGCAATTCCGCTTTCGCCACAGGCGAAAGAAGAAGATGGAAGATGGCTCGGCCCCGGGGTGACTTCATCGTACAAGGCTTCTGGAAGTCTTGGTTCTCGGCCTTGAATAATGAACGCCGGGCTGAACCCGGTGGAATCCGAAACGCTGCTATTTATGGCCTGGTTTAACTCGGGGAGAATTTCGTCCCACGTTGTTTGCTTATTCACGATGTACTGGGCGACCATAGTTTTAATGGTGCGATTGGCCCTCTGTCGGGTTCTGCTGCGGTGTATAGGGTGCCGTATGCTGGATCTCCATACCCGCTTGTTTGCAGAAAGCTTTGAAGAAACGACTCGTAAATTGGGTCCCGTTGTCACAAACGAAGGTGCGTGGAGTCCCTAAATAAGGCTTAAGACGATGATTTAAAATAGCTCGACGTTGATTGCGAAAACTCAGCTCAAATAAAACAAGAAAGGAAGCTAACTTCGGCACGCCGATTCTTATGAAATTTACAACAAAATTCTTAAAAAATAAGAAATACTATTATCTAAAAGTAGAAAAAATTATATTGAAAACTGACAAAGTAATAATTTTTTTTCTAAAATTTTCCCGACCGTTCCTATGGCAGCTATATGATGAAGTGGTCCGATTTTTATAAAATTAAATTCAAAAATCTGAAACAATATGCAAAGCTTATAACCGAGAGTTGATCAAGATATGTTAAAAAACAGTGAAGCTATAATTTTTTTTCTACAAATTTACGGATCGTTTGTATGGCAGCTATATGATATAGTTGACCGATCTGCATCGTTCCGACATATATACGAGTGAGAGTATATAGAAAGCTATCTACAAAGTTCATTCAGATAGCTTTAAAACCGAGGGACTAGTTTGCGTAGAAACGGACAGACGGACAGACGGACAGACGGACATGGCTAGATCGACTTGGCTGTTGATGCTGATCAAGAACATAAATACTTTGTAGGGTCGGAAATTACTCCTTCATTGCGTTGCAAACTTCTGTCTGAAATTATAATAGCCTGCAAGGGTAGAAAAACGTTTGACTCGGCGACGATTGTGTTCGAACTCTCGAATATGATACCGTTGACTGTACTCGTGGTCGATTGCTATGTGTGGGAGCAAGATGACGATGAGAGTGAAACAAGATGGCTGCGCTGTGGGGAGTATAGGTTAGCTTCGCCCTGCCTCGTGCTTTTAAAATCTCGCGACCTGATTTGGTTCACCTATAGAGGACCCTCTCTCTCTCTCTCTTTGCTATGCTTACTGGCTTATACTTGTATGTGTGGCTCACGCGGTATGCTGACCACGTGATTTTTTTTCTCGGGTAACCTCGTGTTTTAGGTTATGTTCGTGCTTTGCTTATATATGTATGTTCTACGTGTGTGGGTATACTTGAAAAATTTCTCCCGAATGGGTCTCTCGCTTAATATATATTTTTATGGGTGTACTTGCTACAAAGTTCTCCGCCTCGTTTTGGGTATACTTTAGTAGAAGTTCTCCCGAATCTGCCACGTGCTTATGGCTATGCTTGGGTATACCTGATACAAAGTTCTCCGCCTCGTTCTGGGTATACGTTAGTACAGGTTCTCCCGAAGAAATGGGTATACTTTTATTTGGAAAAGTTCTCCCGAATATATGCCTCTCGCTTAAATGTCTAAGTTGCTGGTCTTCTAGGTTATACACGTGCGATTCGTCGCGCACATATATATATTCTTGAATTCTCGTGTTAGTTTCTCACGTCCCTCGATATATACCTCTCATTGTGTACTAACTTGGAAAAAATCGCTTTTTGTATGGCCGAACCAAAAATTTCCTATCTCAAGGTAACCAAATGGGTCTTTAGGCCATATATAATTCATCTAAAATTCGTAAGCCCCATGTCCCTGCTCGGGCGCCATCTGTGAAGTAGTTCTTAGGCTGAGGTGAAGCTCAGTCACGCCAAGATCTCTTTATAGAAAATTAATAAAGATAGGACAATGGGTCTTCGATGAACAGTGGGCTGACGTGAGATGGAGGTTGTCATCCACCGGGTTACCAAGCAGGAAAACTTTATTTTTGATATTAGCAAAATAGCGAAAGGAGATCCGCGGTAGCGCGTATTGGGTCTGGCTCATGGCACTCGCCGCGAGGAGACCGAGAGGGATCGATTACGGGACGTTTGCTACACGTTAGGATCTATGCATCGGCCAGGTGGAATCACAACCGGCACTCGCCGAGAAGGTCGTCCCCCTGGATGGAAAGTTCCGCCGTCAGCACTCGCTGTCGGCCCAAGTTATGCGGCCGGCTGAGCCTGGCCCCGTACAAGTTTTCTGGATGTAAAAATATTGGTTCATCGTGATATGGGTGGGCCTCGGTATTTTAATCGGGCGGTAAATAGAATTTAATTATTCTTCATTTTTTAAAATATTTTTGTATTTTTTTATTTATTTATTTATTTTTCTCAGTGTATTTCCTTTCATCGTAATTTTTCCCGGTGTAAATGCACTGCGCTTATTTCTAGGGTTTAAATACACATTTTCCTCTGAGACACTTTTTCATTGGTTAGAGTTTGTAGTTAGGTTTTGTGCCAGGTCGTTGTCCATACACATTTTCCTCTGAGACACGTTTTCATTGGTTAGAGTTTGAGGTTAGGTTTGGTGCCAGGTCGTTGTCGGAGGCGATTTCAACGCCTGGGCCCAGGTGTGGGGATCCGCCTTGACCAACGCCAGAGGACGCACGGTGCTAGAAGCGTTTGCCTCGACAGACGTTGTCCTCCTTAATGACGGGGTGCGGCACACGTTTGCCAGAGCAGGAGCCGCCTCGGTTATCGACCTTACGTATGTGAGTAGAGCAATTTCCCAGAACACCAGATGGGAAGTCAGCGACTTATATACCGGGAGCGACCACCAGGCGATATTGTGCTCCGTGGGCATGACCGCGGAAGATACCCGCACGAGACCACCACCCATTAAAGCCTACCGGCCGGACACTTTGTGCACTCAGGCATTTGCAAATGCGCTGGATGGGTTGTCGGCCGAAGCAGCTGGTGGAGCAAACGAGGCCGCGAACTGGATTGCAGAAGCCCTGGAGCACGCCTGCGACCGGACCCCTGGGGCGGAGCGTACAGGATGGTAGTTAAAGGGCTGAAAGCGGGCAGCACTGCCCCATCGGACCCAGAAACCCTGGACGGCATTGTGCGGGCGCTCTTCCCGACAGGAGCTCCGGTGTCCATGGAGCCTAGCGCGGAGTGCCATCCCAACGATGTCTGCGAAGTCACAGAAGCGGAGGTAGCCAGGAACGGAAGGAGCGTGCGCCCCAAGAAGGCCCCAGGGCCGGACGCTGTACCCAACAGGGCTTTAAAGCTTTCCATAGAGCTGCATCCGAGGAAGTTTGCCACCCTGTACACCAAGTGCCTGGAGGAGGGGGTCTTCCCAGAGAGATGAAAGAGGCCGAAGCTGCTGTTGCTCGCCAAACCGGGCACGCCGCCGGGGGAGCCATCCTCATATCGGCCCATCTGCCTCACTGACACCACTGGCAAGGTGCTCGAGAAGATCATCTCAGCCAGACTGACTGCTTCCATCGAGGAGGCCGGGTGTCTCTCTCCGAGTCAGTTTGGATTCAGGAAGGGGAGATCTACGCTTGACGCCATCGAGACGGTGAAGGAGATAGCGGGATCTTCCATTGCGGGCAGTAGGTGGAAAGGCGGTTCCAAAAACTATTGCCTAGTTGTAACGCTAGACATAAGGAACGCCTTTAACTCCGCGGACTAAAGCAAAACGCTGGAGGCCTTCGCCGCCCTGAACATCCCAGGGTACCTGCTGAGAATAGTGAGGAACTATTTCAGTGAGAGAGTGCTCACAGTGGCCACAGACATGGGTTCCAGAGCATACGAAGTCTCAGCCGGAGTCCCGCAGGGCTGCGTTTTGGGACCCTTGCTCTGGAACACCATGTACGACGGGGTGCTGCGACTCCCGATGCCCATTGGCACGACCGTGGTGGGATTCACGGACGACGTAGCGGTGGTCATAGCCGCTAAGGAGCGAACCGCGGCGGAAGAAAGGGCAAACGAAGCGATCAAAGCAATCGAATCGTGGTTCGCGAGCGCCGGCCTAGAGCTAGCGGCGAACAAAACGTAGGCCGTCTTGATTTCCAGCCGGAGACGCGTGGAGACGGCCGAGATCCGGGTAGGAGGAGCCGTGATTAGATCCCAGAGGCCAATCAAGTAACTCGGTGTTCTAATCGTTACCCGGCTATCCTTTAAGGAGCACTTGGAGTACGCTCAGAAGAAGGTCAGTGGGACGATAAGGAGCCTCTCCCGTATTCTCCTGAATACCAGAGGGCCCAAGCAGACTACTAGAAGGCTACTGACCAGCGTCGTTACCTCTCAGATTCTGTATGCGCCACCGGTGTGGGCAGAAGCGGCCGGGACCAAGTCGTATATGCGAGGTGTCGAGGCTAAATACAGACTGTGCGCTATCCGAGTGACAAGCGCATTCAGGACGGTTGATAGCTGGCCTGGTCCCGCTGAGGGAGCTAGTCCGCGAGAAGGCTGAGATGCGCGAGGGGCTCCGCGGCCACCAAGGACCATCTGGAGTCGCCAAGGCAGAACTCAAAAGCGCGGCCAGAAGAAGGAGCTACGGGAGCTGGCAGGCCAAGTGGGATGCCTCTCTGATATGGAGATGGACGCACAGGCTGATCCCCAACATCGAGGCGTGGATGGAGCGGAAGCACGGGCAGGTCGACTTCTACCTGATCCAGGTGCTGAGCGGACATGGTTGCTTCCGTAGCTACCTAAGGAGGTTCGGCCATGACGAAGAGGACGGCTGCCCGGAGTGCGGATCCGGTATTGTGGAGGATGCGCGACACGTCACCTTTGAGTGTCGTCGATTCGACGAGGAGAGAGCCGCAATGGAGGAGGTAAATGGGGCGGAGATCAGCATGGACACGCTGGTGCCACTGATGTTGGAGAACCCAAAGAACTGGAATGCCGCAGCTGAGTTCTCAGCCAAGCTAATGAAGTCGCTGAGGTCTCTGGAGAGAGGGAGGAAGGAGCGGACGGGCTGAGCGGCCTACCAGTGTGCGAAGCATTGCTTTGCGGCCGTACCGCACATTGCGGGCCCTTGCCCCGTCAAGCAGCAGTTCCTTATTCTTTATGATTGTTAATAGTAATAATAATAAATAGTCACGAATACAAAAAAAAAAACGCCTGTCTGCTGGGTGCTCCGCCGCTGGTCCTGGGCCGGCACAAGTCCCTCGATGTCTTCGTTCCGGTTTTCCTGCTTTATCAGCCGTCACTCGACGGCTGGGTTTCCAAGTTCCTCCTTCCTCTTAGATTGGCTGTGCGGCCTACCGGGCACGTCAAGCTCACTCCACGTCTTTTTCACAACTCCCCTCTAACTTGCTCCATGTGGAGTGTCACTCGCCAGATCCATGTTTTTAGTAAAGATCCACATCGGGCTCACTCCACGTCTTTTTCATAACTCCCCTGGTTTTTTCCATTGTCAAGTTCTTCAGGCCTCGCTTCGAAACTTCTGGCAGTTTTGTTCATCGCTTCTTCTCATTCTTTCTTTAGGGCGCGTGCCAATTTTCGGGGGTTAATTGCATGGCGTGATCGCGTCCTCTCTTGCTCTCGCCTGCATACTGCTTTTTGGTCATGTGACCGCTGCTCGTGGTGACTTTCGTAGATACGCCTGTGTGTGTGTGTCCGTGTGCGTTGAGCTTTCGGCTAGCGATGATAGTTCGCGGCGGCTTAGCATAACTATCGTTTAGGCTTGCAAAGCCTTACAATCTATTTATATTTAACTAAATCTATTATTATCATCTGCTATAGTTTACATTATTATTTACTATTATTTACTATTATTTACATTATTATTTACATGCTATTTTCCTATTGTTTACATTATCATTTCCTATTATTTACATGGCTTATGTTATTATTCTTTATATTGTTATATATTATTTACATATTTATTTGTGGGGAGCCGGCAGGTTCCTCACACCCTAACCGAAAGCAAGCTGTTGTTGTAAGGGAATATGTATCTGGACTTCGATCTACCACTCCTGGTGTACCACAGGGATCTGTACTAGGGCCGTTATTGTTTACTACCTATATTAATGACCTGATGTTTTATCAATGTGTAATGTTTATATGTATGCGAATGATGATCAGAAGTATGTAAGCCGTCCATTTAGTCGTGTATGTAATATTGATGTGTTAAGTGTCAACAATTGGGCGGGGAAAAATGGTCTAAGCCTAAACCCCATTAAGTCGATATCTCTTTTTATATATAAGAAAAATATTCAAACGGATCACCCACCGAAGCTTCGATTGGGAGACACTGATTTGAAATATGTTGATAAGGCTAGTAGCTTAGGTTTTTTCTTTAATAAGACACTGACTTGGAATGACCATATTAATATAATGACAGGAAGAACATACGGAATGTTGCGACAACTATGTGTAACTCAGTCTATGCCGGATAGAGATATTTGGTAACTGTGATGCAATAAGTCAGCAAAAATTAAAGGTGACATTCAATAATGTTGTACGATATATTTACAACTTGAAACGAACGGACCACCTGACGGAGAGCGCGAATAAAATCTTTGATTTAAATATACGTACCTGGATCGATTTTAGAATTTTAATATTTTTTCATAAAATTAAAAGAACAAAGCAACCTGAGTATTTATTTGACCTAGTTAGCTTTTCTTCTGCACGACGGACCAACAATATGATTAGTATACGAACAAGACTTGCATGCTCTGGCAGGCAATTCTTTGTTTACGCAATTCAATTATGGAGTTATCTACCCAACCAACTGAAACTAATTAGAGGCACATCACAATTCAAACAAAAACTTAAACATTAAGATAATAACATGTTAGTATTAAGCTATTTTATTTTATAAATTTATGACTTATAATGTAAACATTTTGTAATTTCGCAATAATTTAAAAATATTATACTAGTAGCGTCAGGATGTTCTATGTATAAATCAAATTATATGAATAGATCTTCATTAATTCATTTGTAATAACATTATTAAACTATTATTAAATAAATGTAAACTTCAATTGTCAGCATTTTTGACACACGCGGATACATAACAAGCCCAAGAATTTGCTTATACCCTTGCGCTCCAGTTTAAGCGAGCATAGCTATATACTTTACATATATATAGACACAGCTTCTCCGCTGCTGGCCCTTACGGCAGCGCAGCTACGAGTTTTAGCCTCACTTAGAATCTAAGAATTAATTGTAAATCAGAGTGGCACTACTTGCTGCTCCGTGAAATAAATCAAACATTGAAAATGTCCTAATAATTTTTATTTAAAAACCTACACTAAAATACATAAATCGAATGAACACATTTTGAAGCCGGCCGCCAGCGATTGACATATGAAAACCCTCATAATTGATGAATTTTGATGAGTAGGCAGCTCAGGCACGTTCAGTCCAATCCGACATGATCTCGTATGCGATCAGCAATGCGCGGGCTAATATGCCCAAGACCGGCTCATCCAGGATGAGCGATATTTTCACAGCGCCTACAGTAAACAGTGCCCTGCTGCGATATTATTTTGCCCCCGATGAGGGATATCTCTTTACTTATAGCTTTAAAATGGGCTGCAATCTTCGTTGATAGCTGGGGAATGAATTTATTTTGCCTTCAATATATCGAATCCAGCCACGGCCTTTAAGGCTAACAGGATCCCTATAACGGAAGCCGCTAGGCTCTTAATACATTAAGGCCTCAGGGAGACCAAGGTACGGATCTAGGCAGGCGTGAAAGCTAAATCACGGCTAGTAACAGAATGCAATTAGGCCCTGAATATACTTGCTGAAAAAGAAAATTTCAAGAAAGAGAAAACACAGTAGATAGCAAACATTGTCCGAAATCCCAACCTAAGGAGCTGGTTCCCAATAGCAGTTGGGATATCAGTAAGATCACAGCAGTCTCTACAGATCATTGGACGATTGGATGGGGCTGTCATATAACACAAACTGAAATGCATATATTCTGCAGAGCATGTACTCTGCAGTTCTTAATTAGACCAACCAGCTGGAGTCACTGAACAATTTTTGGAAAGAAGATTTCAGTAATCCTAAAATTGTTCAGATCGTTTTGATTAAAAAGGAAGCCAGCCCGAATTGTAGCATATAACGAGATCCTTGCCACTTATACCTACCTACCCAGCCCGAAAAGAAATGTTATTACTTAAAAGATGAATTTTGATAGTAAGTATAAGTTTAATTTGAATGTAGTTATAAGCTTATTTATAAAACTAGTTGGCTTAAGACATGAGAATTAATGGCGACCCTAATTATTATAACACTTATTAGGTGCAGTCGTTGGCTCTTTGCCCTGGAATACCGCGCAGCTCCTGGTTAAGTGTTCGTAATAACGGATATTTGCCACAACCGCAGTGACCGCGGAAGTCGTCCAGATCGAGTGCCCATATCATACCACCGCCCAGCTTTAGATGCCTTACAAATTGCGCCTTTCGCCGAATGTCCGCGACGTCATCATAGGAGACCCACTGGTTGCCTTTGTAGCTATATGGACCAATGCGGCCATCGTAATCTCTTACCACGGTCCACCCTCCGTTTCCAATGTTTTCGCAAATCTCATAGTAGGCAAGGAATCCACTTGCTCGAGTATATGTGCCCGCGTGCCCTGGCCCAATAGATTTGTCGTTAAGAGCTCGGTTTTTCTGGTCAGCTAGCATGAAGGTCTGCCCGTAAAGGGGCATGCCCATAACCAACTTGCTGGCTGAAGTACCCTGGCCAAGCCAATAGTGGATACTAAAGTTGCCATTAAAGTATATATTATCATCGCCCTCGATATTGTACAGTGGGGCTACGTGGCCGGTCTGCTTATCCCAATGTCCGTGAAAGTCATACGTCATCACGGAAATCCAGTCAAAATAGCGAGATAATGTCGGTACATCGTACCCAGCATCGATTACCGTCTTACTGGGCGAAACCGCTGCTGAAAGTAATAAGCCTTTTGGCTGGAAGGCTTCGAATAATTCTTTTACTAAAGCTGCGAATCCCTGTTTTTCTAATTGAGCGCCCTTAGAGCAGTCGACCTGCCAGCACACTGGATACTCCCAGTCTAAGTCCAGGCCCTCGAAGCCAAACTTTTCTAAAAATATTAGGACGCTTGCGATAAAGCGCACCCGAGCTTGGGGATCAAGAACAAGACGCGCATACTTGCTGCCCAACGAGTCGTTCCATCCGCCGATAGCCACAGTCACGCGAAGGCCTTTTTTCTTGTACTCCACAACCCGCTTGTAAAACTGATTATCGATGTCAGCCCATGAGTCGTGCGTCTTGATAGTCAATGAGTGACTGTCGAGTACGGCAAACCCATAGATAATATGGGTGCATAAGTTGGAGTCGATGTCCTCGGGTACGTACTTTCCCTGGCCTGGTCGGTACCACGCCCAATTGGTAAAGTAACAGATAACTTTAAGAGCTTCGTTGTTACTTTGCGGCAAAGAAACTATTGCTGGCCCTAAAGTGGGATTCTTGTTAGGTGTACTCAGTGGTTTTTTAGTTGAATTGGGTGCCGGGCCTTCGTTGGAGGGCTTTGGGCGTTGTGTTAATGGTTCATCTGCCCGCAATGTGCAGTTAGCTTTGTTTGGCCAGTCGCAGTTGTTCTCGTTCCAATGCAGACCTGTAGGACACCTGAAAAGAATCATTTAAAAGCAAAGTATGAAAGAGCTCAGGTTTAAAGTTCTTAACAATCAAAGTAATTTGATTGATTGTTATACCTTTGCCTGTGTATTATGATTTTAGCTAGTAGTTTGAAAAGTAGTGAAAAATACGTTACTACGTGCAAAAAAAGGTCTAAAGCTCTAAGCATAGCAAAGCTAGATAAACTTGATGTATTGTATGGAGAGTCACAGAAGGAGTTTCTAGAGCCAGGAAGTGAAAGTGAAGTAAATCATAAAAAAAGGTGCGAAAAATAAGCAAATTAAGGTTGCCCAGCTGAAGTCCAGTCGTCAAGTACTAAAAGTAGTAATTGAGGGAGTTAGCTCCGTGTGTCGGAGGGTGATCTTCGGTCAGTCGTCAGTAAAAGTCGAAATGTCGCCGTCCCGTCGCTTTTTAAGTAACATTTGATATATTTTTAATGAAAAATTATTTAATTTACTCATTTAATAAAAAACAGGATTTAATGCGAAACACTTGGGGTCCGTCCCTGCGGATTGATTCGGTCAAATTTGTTGTCAACATAAGATGCTTCAATCCATTATAAAATTGTAAAATTCGAAGCATCAAAGCGTCATCGCGAGACAGCTAATACATGAGCTTGAGTGGCGAAGAACGAGAAACACACGAGGGAACACATCTTATAAAAATGGGGTCGCACACGCGCTTGGAAGGGGAAGGTGGAAAAAAAGAGAAAAAAAGAAACGAATTAGAAACACTAAGTTCACAAGAGATAAGTAACGAGAGTCTTCTAATTTAGCCTGTGGAAAAGAACAACAACTTCGCGGAAAGATAACAAAGCTGCCACAAATTACCAAGTCTGGCCAGATTTTCAAGTCGTCGACATGAAACAAAGCGCTTACATTGAACGGGAAAATAGTCTGGTGAACGCATGAGCGAATGTGTCAGTAACACAGGTAAAAAAAAAGTACACCCATTTTTGCTTGAATTCTGATTCAGAAAGATGTTAGTCTGCTAATTTGAAAATGATAAGTTTCCATCACGTACCAATTTTGAGAAAAGTTCTTGTTTTGGACCTTTTTAAAGCCTAATAACACCAAAAACTTATTTTTGCCTTATATTTTTGCTATGTTGTCGCCCTGATAATTCCAAAAAAATGTAACTGCTCTTCTATACGTTATACTTAGATGTTATATTATAACAGTAACGACGAGCTTTCAACCTTTAGCCGAAAGTCACACAATTTTTTTAAATTATTTAGGGGATTCCCTATACGACTGAATGACTGAATAACTGAAAATATCGGCAACTGAAAATATCGGTTCCCATACAAACAGCTTATACGATACTTTCAGTCATTCAGCAACTCCTAGGTCGCTAAAAATATCGACTGAATTTCTTAAAAGCCAAACTAATACCCTCTCGCAGGCTATGGACACATCATTATTTTACTTTATTCTATAGCCTGGCATGCGTCACTCGTTCTGCAAGGAATACGGGACTATCTTCTTCTTCTTGGGCCCAAATGTGCAATTTCCGGGTGCCGGAGGATCTAGTGCTAGTGGTCACCCGGGCTTTTGCTTTGCTCAAAATCTTCAACTTTTTCAAGCTGTTAAACCTTATAAGCAATCCAAAGCATTGTTCATGTTTTTATTCGAAAAATTCCTCGTTGTTCTACACTTTGACATTGGACACTTAGAAAGCTGTTCAACAATTTTACGGCGTAAAATGTATTTTGGTGATGAAGAATTTTTCGGTTGTTAGCTGCACACGCTTTCAGTTATTAGCTATTTTATAGAGAGATTCGTAAGCCAATTCATTGTGGGTTTAATTTCAATTTTAAATTTAAAAAAAGTTTTAAACAACATTTAAATAATTTCTTCATTCTAAAACGAAGTTTAACAACTTAATAAGGAAGGGTAAATGAGAATTAAAAAAAACATAAAAATGTTATTTAGGTTTATAGTAATAATTGTTTAAATGTTTAAACGCAACATTCTGCAGCTCTTGAAACAGGACACTTAAGACATTGAAATTTTATCAGATTATATTGAGGTCAAATCGAGCTTATATGTCTACTCATTTAGTCACGCCCATTTTAATGTGAACATGAAAGGGTTCGTTGACAAGGGACTTTGGACCAGTGGACGCAACTTCTAACTTCAGTATCGGTAAATCTTTCCAGTCGATGATCCATTCACTAAGCTACGTCGTGAAGAAAGCAGCATTAGTTGGAGGACCCGTTCTTACTTCTACTACAAGGCGCGGATGGCATCAACCTTTGAAAGGATATTGTGCAAAACGAAGATAAGTAGCTAAGTAAACTCAGAGTATCAGTCAGGCATAATACTCGGTGTGGCAGAGGGCCAATTGTCGGTTAAGTCGTCAAGTAACACCAGTCGTTTTCTCGTTGATTTCGGTATTCCGTCGCTTTTTAAGTAACATTTGTAATATCCAGTACTAATATATAATATATAAGTTCTAGAAAACACGTTTAGAGCCGGAAATTTAATTTTAACGACTCTATCGGAAGTTTTTATTTAAATCAAACTAATCATTTAAATATTATCACAATTTGTATACATACCGAAGCTCGATTAATTCTCCATATTGGCAGATGTAGTATTTATTGCAGTCTTGTTTATGTGCGAAATAGTTTTTGCCGTCACAATCTAACGCCGAGTTCGGTTGTACAAGATTGGGTTTGGCCCAAGTTTCTAGTTGTGCAAAAGGAACAACCTCAGAACTAGTGGTTGAATTAGGTTTAATGGGTATCTTATTGCTGCCAACTACAGGATTAATGGGCTTTTATAACATATAGTGATAATAATCATTCATAGCAATTACTTACTCATTGTTAAATCGCTGTTTTCAAGCGCACACTTAGGATGCGGGCCTCTGTAACCACGCAGTACACGGTTAATAGTTTTTAGCAAAGGATACGACTCGCATCCGCAGTCGTTCTTGAAGTCGTCTAGATCCAGTGCCCATATCATAGCCCCTCCCAGACCCATTGCCTTCACGTACTCGCTTTTATGTCGGATCATTGGAGCATCATCAAAGGAAACCCACTGATCTCGCAGATAAGCGTATGGGCCCATCCGGCCCCTAGCGTCTCGTACAACATTCCACCCTCTCTGGCGGATATAAGAGCAAATTTCATAGTACGCCAGGAACCCTCTAGCCCTGGTCGCCTCTCCAGCTTCACCACCACCATAGGTGGGAGCATTTAGATTGTGTTCTTTGGCCTGTGCTAGAGAGAAGGACTGTCCATACATAGGCATTCCCAAAACGAGCTTTTGCCGGTCGGCTCCATTCGCTATCCAATAGTTAACGGAGAAGTTTGCATTAAAGGTGGCCATTCCGTCGGGGTGCGCGTACATGGGTGCTATGTGACCCGTCTTCTTGTCCCATTGCCCGTGGTAGTCGTAGGTCATTATGGCAATCCAGTCAAAGTATTTCGATAACTGTTTTACATCGTATCCGGCGTCAATAACCTTTTTGTTTGGTGAAACTGCTGCGGATAGCAGAAGGTTTTTGGGCCGGAAAGCCTGCGACAGTTCCCGAACCAGAGCGGTGAATCCTTGCTTCTCATCGTCCGTTCCCTTTTTACAATCTACCTGCCAGCAAACCGGGTATTCCCAGTCAAGGTCGAGTCCGTCAAAACCATACTTTTCAATAAAGTCAATGACATGTCGAACGAATTGAGCTCGGGCCTTCGCGTTTCTTACCAGTCGGGCATATTTATCACCGGCTGAGTCATTCCACCCACCAATGGCCACAGTGACTTTTACGCCCTTTTTTCGATAGGCCACAATTCTTTCGTAGAATTTGTTGTCCAGATCGGCCCAGGTATCATGTGGTTGAATGGTAAGCTTGTCCCGATGTAGAACAGCAAAGCCGTAGATTATGTGGGTGCACAGATCTGGGTCGATATCTTCAGGTACGAACTTACCGCCCCCCTGGCGATACCAAGCCCAGTTCGTAAAGTAGCAGACTACTTTAAAGCGTGTCGATCCACCATTACCAATGATCGGGTTTTCGGCTGATTCCATTTCAAAATTCTCCTCCTCGACGTTGCCTTCTTCGCCCCCATTTATAACCTCTACATCCATTTCCATATTTTCCTGCGTTTCCTCAAGTTGGCCCTCCGTTTCGATCTCAACTAATTCAGATACAGCTTCTTCCGAAATGGCTTGTTCCTCCACAGACTCCTGCTCAACAGAAGAAACTACTCCAGCTATTGAGGTTTGGTGAGGTTTAAAACAAGATGAAAAATGAACTAATTTTAATCTGCTGAACTTACGTGTTGGTTCATAACCACTTGGGGGTTCCTTAAGTACATCATGGATTTCTCGTAGCAAAGGATGCACACCATCACCACACCGGTTGCGGAAGTCGTCGAGATCTAGAGCCCAAACCATCCCACCGCCCAGATTCAAGGCTCTAACCAGTTGCGACTTTTTCCGGATTATGGCTGGGTCATCAAAGGATACCCACTGCGTTCCCTTTCGCGCGTATGGTCCCATGCGACCATGTACATCCTGTACAACCTCCCATCCTTGATGATTGACGCGATCGCAGATCTTTAAAAGAGTTTATTGTGATATATTTTCTATTCTTTTTTTTTTAATCTATATATATATAAGTTTTGTATTTAATGCGCATATTTTAAAGACTTATCAAAACAAGAAGGAAATTATTTTTTATTTGACTAAAATGCATGAAAGGTCAATGGTTTAATCAATAATTTCAGGGTATATAAACTTCTATGTCTCTCAGAAGTTTTTATACCCTTGCACTTTGCATTACTGATTATAAAATCAAAGCAATTCGGTCCAAAAAAAATTGCTTCCTCTTGTTTTAATAACGCACTAAAGAAAAAATCCCTTCAGGAAAGATATAAAAAAGTTATATGTGTGTAAAAATCAGGGACCGTAATCACTTTAATTTGAATGGATTTGCTAAAATTATAACTTTTCTTTCACTTTGTAGAATGCGAGAGAAAACTTTTTTTGAAGAGAGAACATAAGAGAGCGGAAGAGCATTAAATTACTTCGGAAATGACCCTCAGCCTTCTGACAACTAAACCATATTGACCTGTGTTATCGAATGTGCTAATTACCTCATAGTAAGCAAGAAATCCTGCAGCTTTGGTAAATTCGCCAGCCTGGCCAGGTCCAGGGGCTTTGGCATTTAGTCCATTGTTGCTGGCATTCTCCAAAGTGAAAGATTGCCCATAAAGAGGCATACCCATAACGATTTTTCTTGAGGGGGCTCCTTTTTCGATCCAATAGTTTAAGGAGAAGTTCTGTAGAATATCACAGAATACACAATATACAATACAATATACAATACAAAAACAAAACTTCAACAAAATACCCACCGCATTAAAATAATCGAATTCGTCGTCGGGATGATAGTAAAGAGGTGCGACATGGCCAGTTTTCTTATCCCATTGCCCATGAAAATCATATGTCATAACTGCGATCCAATCAAAATAACGAGACAGTTCCGGTACGTTGTATCCAGCATCAATGATTTTCTTGCTAGGTGAAACCGCCGTAGACAACAAAAGTCCACGTGGGCGAAATGCTAAAGAGAGCTCCTTAACCCACTCTGTGAATCCCTCCTTTTCCTCTATAAACCCCTTTTCACATTGCGTTTGCCAACACACTGGGTATTCCCAGTCTAGATCTAGTCCCTCGAAGCCATATTTGTCTATAAATTCTAGAGCATGACGAATAAATCGAGACCGTGCCATCGGGCTCCGTACCAGCCGACTGTACTTGTCACCCTGAGAATCATTCCAGCCGCCGAGTGCCAAAGACACCTTAATTCCCTTTCTTTTGAGCCCAGTCACCCTTGTATAAAAGTTGTTGTCGATGTCAGCCCACGAATCATGAGTTCGCAGAACAAGCTCGGAGTAGTCTAGTACCGCAAACCCGTACACCACGTGAGTGCAAAGGTCTGTGTTAATGTCATCTGGAGTATAGCGACCTAGGCCCTTTCGGTACCAAGCCCAATTGGTGAAGTAGCATACTACCTTATAGTAACCATCTAGCGGCTTTAGGACTGGTTTGTCCGTGGGGTAGGTGGGATGCTGAGTAGTGGTTGGCTTTTGGGTCGTAGGAGCTGGCTTTGCTAGCGCTGTTGGTGTAGGCTTTGTGTTTACGTCTCCCCCTAAGCTGCTTGTGGAATCCTGATTACAATTGGCGGCTGCTGGCCAATCGCAGTTCCCGATTGCTGTGCTGTAGTGCAGCCCCGGTGGACAGTCTCCCGCCTGCAGACGGTTCCACAAACAGAATAGATACTTGGAACAGTCGCCAGGATAAGAGACGCGGTCCTCTCCGTTGCATGGGTCCTCCTCGTTAGATCTAGTGGCCTGAATAATTCTTAGGTATTTCTTACTTGTCACGCACTGGACGTTTTTAGGCCAGTCACAGGTCTTACGGATAGCATCCCAGTGCAAATCTCCACCGCAATCGCTTGGCGCCAAGACTCCATTGACGCAGATATAGTATTTAGCGCAGTTTCTGTGGGTATAGTATTCGCCTTCATTGCACCTTGCCGATGGGGAAGGCCGTGGCCGGCGTGTCGTAAGGTTCGATGGCTTGGTCGAGACGTTACCTATAACTTGTACTTGCGGCGTAGGCCTTATCGGTTTCTTATTAGGTGTTGGTTTTTTAGATGTTTGATTGGGGCGAACTGTACTTGTTTCTTTATCCTGGCTTGATAAGCATTTAGTGGACGAAGGCCAGTCACAGCCCTTGGCCTCATTGTTCCAGTGCAAGCCGCCGGGACAAAATTGCTGACGCATCTCTCCTTTAATAATGCATTGGTAGTAAACGTTGCAATTCTTTAAATCTGGGTAAAACTCGCCGGGTTCGCAGCTTGAAGCTGGAACCACCGGAAAAATCTCTGCTTGCACGGGAATCGTAGTATGTGCCGGCCTTACGGTTGTCCTCGTTGGTTTGCTTGGTCTACTTGCCATTGTGGAGCTCCACCAGTTGGTGCTCGAGTTTTCAATGGTAGTACTCGTTAATTTTTTGGTTGTACTTGTAAACGGCGTTGGTTTTTTCGTTGTTTGAATAGTTGGGACTTGGCTGGCATCCCAGTTTGGCCTGATTGTTGTATGCTCATGATTTGGCCCCGATCCCACAGAGCCGTCGCTGCTGATGGTGGTCATTTGTGGAGGCAATGGGGTAATTACTGGAGGTGGACGAGTACAGTTATTTCGTGTGGGTGGCTCTGAATGTAATAATCCAAGCCCCCGGTTTATGGCCTTTAACAGTGGGTAGGACTCACCACAGCAGTGGTTACGAAAGTCATCTAGGTCAATGGTCCACGCGGCTACTCCGGCAAAATCGTTTGTGGCTGCATACCGAGCCTTGGCCTCAACACTAGATGAGTCCTCGTAACCAACCCACTGATCATTTAGCATAGCATACGGACCGGACCTCTTGTTGACATCTCGACCACTTAGCCACCTTAACTTTGTGACACGCTGGCAAATTTCATAGTAAGAAAGCATTCCCGGTTGCTTAGTCGCCTCTCCGGCGTCTCCGGGCCCTGTGGCCGGAACACCTTCGCCAACCAGTTTCTGCCGACTATGTTCTAGTGTAAAGCTTTGCCCATAAAAAGGAATACTTAAAACCAGCTTTTCTCTCACAGCGCCCAATCTCACCAGCAGCTGCATTGTGTAGTCTGTGTTGTACTGCGGATATTTTTCAGACGAATGACCGTAAAGCGGACTAACGTGCCCTGTCTGTCGCTCCCAAGCTCCATGGTAGTCGTAGGTCATCACTGTCATGTAATCTAATATTTCCGAAAGGGCTGGGAGTTCATAAGCCTCTGTTATGATCTCTTTGTAGCCGGATATAGAAAGACCCAACTGAAGTTTCGAATTAACATGCTGAAACTCATTACGCAAATCACGGAGCAATTTTGTTAGGTTAGGCTTGTCACTAGTGGGTCCTTTGGAACAATCACTCTGCCAGCATTTTGGATAATTCCAGTCCAGGTGCAATCCGCTAAATCCATGACGCTGTAGAAAGCCCACTACACTGGAAGCGAATACACGCCGCTTGATTTCATCACCTGCCAGACGAGAGTACTTGTCGCCACTTGAGTCCGTCCAACCTCCCAATGCAATCAAAACGGGTACTCCTAACGAAACTACTCGCCGATAGTATTGATTTTCCAAATCCACCCAAGGATCAAAATCGCGAATGGTTAGATGATCGGGGTCCAGAGATGCGAACGAGTAGATTATGGCCGAGCAAAGCTTCGGGTCGATATGCTCTGGTACAAAATGACCATCACCCTTTCGGTAGAATGCCCAGTTGGACATGTAGCAAAGCACTTTGGGAGCTACGTTGAGTTTTTGTTTCTTTATCTGTGCCAGAGCCCCATAAGCGGTTTCGGATCTTTCCACTCCCAATTGTGCCAGAGCGCCGTATGATAGTTGTTCCTTATAGCGATCTAGTTCATCAATGTGCTCTAAGTGTTCAATATCCATGGCCTTCAAAAGCTGTTGATATGGAGAGCCAATTCGATAAGGCTGTACATGATATTCTAGCGATGCTCCGGGAGCAATAAAAGCGGCGTACTTATCGGAAACTGTCCATGGATCTGGTTCTACTAGCTTCTCTGGCTTAATTTCTGTACCCACATTAACATCTCTGACAATGCTGTTAAAGTTTTCGTTATCATCGACATTTGGCACTGCCTCTATGGCATCGCGAATAAATGAACGCCGACTTGAAGATCCTCTTAACTGAGCAACAGTCCTTTCGCTAAGCGTGGGAACACTTTCAACGGCTGTGCGTAGAGGCAAAAATGTATTGCCGAATGTGGGATGCAACTGACTGAAAGTTTTCACATCACCTTCTAAAGGAACACTTTCTACAGCAGAGCGAACGAAAGTAGGTTTGTAACTTGGACCCACATGAATCTCTGGCGGATCAATGCGAATGTGTCCGATGACTGCTGATGCGTAGATAGTCATCCCAAGCATCTGTTTAAAAGAAAATATACATATAAAGTCGTATGGAGTATCAATCATACTCACCAGCAATTTACATAGCGTAGCAATCCTACGCATATTTTGTGCAAGTTTCCAACTTGCTGAAAAGAAAATAAAATTAAGCGATTTTATGATTTATTCAAATGTCTAAAAATGTATCTCTCTTTTCCTCCTCCTCTTACATCCAACATTGATTGGCACTAATGGATAAAACTAAAATTTTATTGCAGAACACATCAAATCAATATTCACAAGTACCTCATAAAAAGAATATGGATGGAATATGGAAGCTGATAATATTATTTGACGTATATCAGATTTTTGTAGATTTTAATGACCAATATGTTTTCCTTTGCTTTTAAGTACATTTTTTTTTGTTTTGCCTCTCCGTCTACAATTAACCAGAATCGCAAACTATGCAAGGTTTTTAGCGAGAGATCGCCTTTTCAAAATTTTATATCGTTCTCTCTGCAAAGCAGTATGAATGATCAAAACGGATAACCGATTTGTGCGAGTTCTGCTAGAGATATCATCTATGACTAAGATTTTATAAACTCATACAAATTACTGGGAACTATTCCCAAAGAATCCACCCACACCGGCAAAGAAACGTTAAAGTCATCTAGAACGCAGTTAAACTAAGAAAACTTCAATATAATTGGAAGCTTTCCCGATAGTATTTCCCAGAAATAATTATGCTGTTTTGCTTAATATATGCAGGAGCGATCCGATGAATTATGCGATATGTAACGGTTAGTTTTAAGTATTGTCCTGTAACTGTCGAATCAATCAGACTTGTATTTAAATAAAAATTAAAAAAAGAATTTATACAGAAACTGAGCTTCGCAAAAGCCACACTGTTTTACCTGCACCGAAAAGAATTTTTAACTTATCTTCTGCCGTATTAAAGCCTCCGGGGCGTGGCTTTAACCTGCAGGGGAACAACAAGGTGTGATCCTAAGTAAACAAGACTTTAAAAAAGCAGAACACTTAATTTATTCGTCAAATCTATTCTAGTCTCTTTCTGCTTCAATAAAGCTTTTTACACGGTCCAAGAGCATGTCGAACGAGTGCTTTAACTTGTTGGCTGGTATAGCCACTAGAATGCCGGTGCAAGCCTTTTGAATGGCGTCTACGTCTGCATGACGCTATCCTTTTATGGTTAAATGCATTTTTCCAAAAAGGAAGAAGTCGCACGATGCAATATCACGTGAATAGGGGGAGCTAATGGCTAATGGTCAAAATGTGATTTTTGGTCAAATATTTACAAGAATCGATCGATGACACATTATTGCATTATTGTGCAACAAACGTAAACTTTCCTCTTCGCAATATAGGGGCCGGATACGTCGAATACGGCACACCAATCGCTTTAAATCTCCAAGGTATAATTGTGGACAATATCCTAGGAATCATAAGAACAAATCAGCTCTGTCCTCACTTTTGACTTCTCCATTCGGATTCCATTAATATTAGAATCACAATATTTAAAAGGATTTTTTTTTGTTTTTTTTTTTTTTAATTTAATGATGATAATGATAAATTCTGAGCAATTTTTTGGTTCAGGTTTTTGGTTTATTTAGTTCTAGTTTATATTTTCATTCCTATAAAACTTTATTAAATTATTCCTAAATTGTGATGTGCTACTTATTGTTTTTAAATGTTGTGGTAGTTCGTTCCACAAGCGAATAGTGTGAATCAAAAAATTACGTTCAGAATATGAAAGATTATGTCGAAAATTAATTAAATTATTGGTTCTTTTTGGTGTTCCAAATTTTAATTTTTTTTTTAAATATAGCTGTGCTTTTTTGTATTTATTGCTTTATGTAATATAGTTAGATTTCTGGTTTTGCTCCAGATTTTAAAGCTAAATCCGTATATGCTATTGGCCATAATCGTAATGGGTCACCTTGTTTAATATTAAATATATATCTTGGAATGTTGTTAAAAGGGACGTATAATTTATGTTGAGAGGCAGCATCACAGTTCCCAAAGATTTAAATCCTATAGCTTAGGGAAGGTATAAGGTACACCTTTGCTATCATTATTCGCATATCTGCCGAAAGGTAATACAAATATTAGACAATTCAAAGCCACATATATCTACACAGTCAAATATTCTACCAACAGGACAACTAAAATACAGTTGAACATCATCAGCATACATATGAATATTACCATTGGTTAATACAGTCGGGAGATCGTTAACATACATTGAAAATAGAAGTGGACAAAGAACAGGGCCTTGAGGTAAAACTTACGTCAATGTTATAGCGTCGGAGATCCCGGTGTCTGTAATCACAGCTAGCGTTCTGCCATATAAATATGACGAATATGAGTTGATCAGCGGTGTCCGTGAATGAGAAGAATTTCAAAAGAGTAATGTTTTCAGTAATATATATTATTGCAATTGCTCAAAGACTTTTGACAAAAATGGTAATACTTTTTTCGGCCTGTATTCGCCGTTAGTTTTTGAGACAGGAACTATTTTTGCTGATTTCAAAGAGGTAGCACTTGACTTTAAAGAAAGGAATGATTGAAGAACATCACACGGAGAAACACACATAAAACTAAAGCTATTCTTACACATTTTATTAACAGTCATGTCGAAATAAGAGTTTGTCAATTGTTTAGGTACGTTTGATTGCAGGAATTTTGTATTGAGGTCATTAGTATCTATGTAAACTTTTCTATTGCCTTTTAGTTTTCCGATTCCCAACGTTTTAAGTTCCCTTCATTTTTGTTTAA